>PITA01002316.1:0-147487 GCA_004023965.1 Spilogale gracilis
GTGTTTGATTTTCTCCTGAACTTTTTATGGTGGTTGAGTTCCAGTTTCATGGCTTGTGGTCAGAGAATATGCAGGGAATAATTTCAATCTTCTGTTTTGGTTGAGCCCTGATTTGTGACCTAGTATGTGGTCTATTTTGGAGAAAGTTCCATGTGCACTCGAGAAAAATGAGAATTCTGCTGTTTTAGGGTGGAATGTTCTGAATATATCTATGAGATCCATCTGTCCAATGTGTCATTCAAGGCTCTTGATTCTCTGTTGATTTTCTGTTTAGATGATCTGTCCATTGCTGAGAGTGGTGTGTTAAGATCTCCTACGATTAGTGTATTTGCATCAATATGATTCTTTATTTTGTTTAACATTTGGCTTATGTAGTTGGCTGCCCTCATGTTGGGAGCATAAATATTTACAATTGTTAGATCTTCTTGATGTGTAGACCCTTTAAGAATGATGTAGTGTCCTTCTGTGTCTCTGACTACAGTCTTTCGACTAAAATCCAATTTGTCTGATATGAGAATCACTACCCCGGCTTTCTTTTGGGGTCCATTGGCATGAAAGATTGTCTTCCATCCCCTCACTTTCAATCTGGAAGTGTCTTTAGATTTAAGAGGAGTCTCTTGAAAACAGCATATAGATGGGTCCTGTCGTTTTATCCAGTCAGCAACCCTGTGTCTTTTTATTGGAGCATTTAGGCCGTTCACATTGAGAGTGATTATTGATAGATATGTTTGTATTGACATCATGTTGCCTATGGAGTTCATGTTTCTATATATTACCTCTGTAAATTTCTGTTTTGTGTCACTCTTGGGTTCGTTTCTCCTCTATAGAACCCCTCTTAGCATTTCTTGTAGTGCTGGCTTGGTGGTTGCACAATCTTTTAGACCTTGGCAGTCTTGGAAGCTCTTTATTTCTCCTTCCATTTTGAAAGTTAATCTTGCTAGATACGTTATCCTTGGCTGCATATTTTTGTCATGTAACTTCCTGAATATGTCTTGCCAGCCCTTTCTGGCTTGCCAGGTTTCTTTGGAAAGGTCTGACGTTATTCTGATGTTCCTCCCTCTATAGGTAAGGGATCGCTTTCTCCTAGCTGCCCTTAAGACATATTCTTTGGTTTTATGATTCGCGAATTTTACTATTATGTGCCTGGAGGTTTTTCTGGCTTCATTGATCTTGGGGGGTGTCCTCGCTGCTTCTAGGACATGAACATTTGTTTCATTCCCCAGATTTGGGAAATTTTCATCCATGATTTGTTCAACAATATCTTCTAGGCTTCTCTCTCTCTCAACTCCTTCGGGGATTCCAATAATTCTGATATTAGAGCGTTTCATGGCATCATTTATTTCCCTTATTCTGTTTTCATGAGGTTTTAGCTGTTTGCTCCAAGACTTCTCTTGCTTCTCCTTCTTAATCCATCTATCTTCTAAATCACTGAAACGATCTCCAGCTTCACTTACTCTGGCTGTTAGCATATTTAAATTAGATTGCATCTCATCTATAGCCTTTCTAACCTCAGCTTTCACTTCTGTTACTATGGCTTCCACTTTGAGACTAATGTTCTTCTCTAAATTAGCCATTGCTTGGATGATTGCTGCCCTGAATTCCATTTCTGTCATATTGTTTATGTTCATTTCCAGTAATTCTGTGGCTGGGGTTCTTCTTCTGTTGGATGTTCCTCCTCTGAGTCATTGTGGCGAGGAGTGGTTGAGGGGGTGTATAGCTAAATATATCAGCCACTATCTAGGTGGATTGGTTGCTGAAAGGTTTTGGAGTAACCAGAATTCACCACCAAAAAGGGAGGAGAAAGAAAAAAGAAAACGGAAGAGAGGAAGCAAGGAAAGAAACCCCTGCCAGAGTGGGGCCTGGTGGTAGGATTTATATGGTACAAAACTGTGACAGGGTAAAGAAAAGGGCTATCAAGGGTAAATGAAGAGATCAAAAAGCGAAGCCCAACCTATATGACCCCCAAGACCAGTATTTATATAATACTAAAGCAAAGACAATTACACAGAAACACTGAAAGACTAGAGTGGGAAGGTGATGGCAGACACTCCTTGTGGGAATGCGTTTCAGACGTTCCCGAGTTTGTCTTGTTATTATTGTTGGAGGAGCACACTTTCTAAAGATATAAGGAGATTGGAACTGGTTGTATATAGGGGTAGTATTGAATAGGGATGTGGGATTGACTTGAAGCTTGTAACTACATGTATATGTAAAAGAGAGAAGAAAGGAAAGAAGAGAGAAGAAAGGGAAAAACAGAGAAAACAAACAGGGAAACAAGAGGCAACAACAATAGCAGAAAATACAGGAGTGTGTTTGAAAAAATTTCAAGGTAAAAAAAATTTTTTTAATTTTTAAAAAATGTATGGGGTGTTGTATTGAGTATCACGTTGTGATAAAAAGGGGGTTAAAAATTGAAAGAAGAAAAACCGTGAGAATGTATTTTTAAGTTTAAAATGGAATCTTTAAAAGTAAATATAGAAAAAAGTTTTAAAAAAAGCAAATAAGGTGGAAAACTGTATCAATAAAGTGTAGGGCTTTGGTACTTGTAGTCAGTACCAGGAGTTTAATAAATTGCCTTTCCTCCCGATGTTGGGGTTTTACACTTTGAGTGTTGTCTTCCTGAGCTTCTGGCTTGCTTTCTGGGGGCGGGGACTGCCACGCTGTTTTCAGTCCCTTCTACCTGGGCTGCGTCTCTCCGCCCCCTTGCTAGAGACTGGTCTCAACGGTAACCAGGTTGTCAGGTTACAGTTCTGGCAGTGGAGCTTTGTTCTTTTACTTCATGTTTCAGATGCTGAGGAGGTCAGGTCAGAGCAAGATGTCTGCACCCATACCTCCTTCCCAGAGAGAGCCTCTACACAGAGTGGCTCCTTCTTGCCTCCTGGCTGGCAGCCTGTCACAGCTGGGCAGGCACAGATGCTGGATTGATTTCTGCCCAAGCCCCCACTTGTCGCTTCACTCCCGCACCTCAAAACCACAACTTCTTTTGGATCACGCAACCTTGTTTGTGCCAGGGGACCCGCGGCTCCTCAGGTCCCGCACAAGTCTGCAAAATCGCTTTCCCTGGGGGGTCTGCGCCCAGCCCATGGGGTGGGGAGAAGTGGAAGAGAAAAGCAGCGGAGGCAAGGGGAAAAAAGAAAGAAAGAAAAGGAAAAAAAAAAGAGAGAGAAAGAAAGCGGCGGAAAAATAGATTCCACACCCACCGCTCTCGCTGAGATCCCCTGTGCCGCATGGGGCACTTCTGCTCTCCGCGAAACCCTGCTCCTCTGGCTTAAGCAGTGGGGGGATAGACTCCGCACCCCGGCCCCTCTACATTCCCTCGAGCCGCGGGGCACTTCCTCTCCCTGCGGATTCCCGTCTCCCCACTGCTGCAGCAGAAAAACTGACTTTGCGCCTCACAGGGTACTCTCTGTCCCTGCGGGTCCCCATCTCCCTGCTGCTGTGGTGAAAAAACAGACTCTGGCGCCGCAGGCTCTGCTGTGTTCCCGGTTCCGTTCTGCCCCAAATCAGACCATAATCTGCTGTTATTCCCGAAGCACAGAGAACTTTCGTGCTGAGGTATTTGCTTTCAATGGTTCAGGTCTGCAGGCTTCCTCCCCCATGCCCCTCTCTCTGGGGGTAAGCCTCCGGTCGCTCTCACTTGTTTCTACCTTTTTGTCGATGGTCTTTGTCTCCCGTGGTGATCCAGAAGCGTGAAATATCACATTTCATGCTGATTTCATGGGTGCTCACAGTGGTCCTGTAGTGTTTTTTTTGCTGAATTGAGCTCACTTCAGGGAACTCCCCGAAATGCCTTCCACCATCTTGAAAGCCCCGACCTTCCCTTTCTTAACACCTTTCTCCTCCAACACTCCTGTTGTCCTCATTCATCAGCCACCTTTCCAGTTTCCATTTGTCCCAAAATACCACATAATCAGCAAATTTAGTTGTCCTCTGCCTTCTCTTTGTACCTGGGCCTCTCAGCCTCGTGACACCCCTGCCTTGCTGGGCTGGAAACCCCTGTCATGCATTCTCCTCTCCTGCTCCCTGACTTCAAGTATTGCTAATTTCAGTTCAAAGTCAACATACCATCTTCGACCACAGTTGCATCTCTACTCAGGAATCTTTTTCTTTATTTCTCTTGCCCTCCTGTTACCATCCTTCTGATCTGTATTCCAAAGCTCCCTGCTCCAGTTTCCTCAAGGCTCCCCCTCACTGATTTTCTGCAAGTACCCATCTGCTTTTCTGTTTACATACAAGGCTGGGGGCTCATATCTGAACTCCTCAAACTTTCTTACTCTCCACATACCAATCCTACAATAATTTTTCTTCTCTTGCCCATCAGACCAGAAGCACTTCCCTTTTACTTTGCAGTGTGGTCATTCTGTGTTCTGATCTCAGCTCTCCTCGTTGTTTCCCAGACACTTTCCTGTGACCCCTTTTTTTTTTTTTTGCATTAGTCATATCTTTCTCTTCACTCTCTCCTTCCCCTCTGTCCCCACTCCTGCTACCTCACACTCTCCCTTTCTTCTCAAAGACTTCTACTCTTTCTGCCTCCCTGCATGAAGCTCAACTCCTGAGTATGCTATCACTCTTCTACCCCCTGCTTGAACTATTAGTGAGAAAAAGAGCAGGGAGGGTAGAGAAGAAAAGAAAGAAAATGGAACTTTCCATATTGTGGAGTGGAAGGTTGAATGGCTTACAGAAAAAGAGAAGGGCTAGTCACGAACGTGCGAGTGCGGTGGGGAGCTGGGAGTAGAAGAGCACTGCCCTGCATTTGCCCATGGAAGCCAGACAAGTTTCCCAGTGGTCCAACCCTCTGAGCCAGGGGATCAGGGCAGGAGAGAGCCAATGTTGCATTCCAGCCAGGTGGACCCTTAACACAGCCAGTTCACAAGCAAGTTGCTGGGACAGGGCAGTGGAGTCCCAGTGCAGCAGGTACGGGGCTGACTTTAGTCCTCCTGCCATACACTGCTGGGCAGAGGGACCAGTCAGCTGGTGTTGCCAGCAAGTCTAATAGTGTTGGAGGGAGCTACTAGGGGATGAAAGAACCTTCTGGTTAGGTGGTGTGGACTCCTCTCACCTCTACCTGCCCCATTCACCCACACCTTCTAGCCCCCGGTACTTCAGTTTTAACAAAGCATTATCAGTTTCCAGGTTTTGCTGTCATCTAAGTTTGTCTGCTCTTTTCTCAGTGCCTGTCTCAGATAATGTCTTTTTTCTTTGAAATAATGGAGAATGTTCTTGATCTTCAACCCATCAGCAAACTTCAGGACCTATTTTCAAGCTTATATTTTTAAGAAGCGAAGCCAGATCAAGGCTCCTGTATAACGCAAAGAGAAGAAAGTGCTTTATTGTTTTGTAACACTGAGGCCTTGAGCCAGACACATCAAGCTTATGTCAGAAGATATTAAAGACCAACTCTACAACATATGTATTTAGGGGCATGTGTCACATTTGATTTGAGAAAGAGAGGAATAGCCATGACTGGGTCAAGGCAAGTGTACTCTGAAGCAACCTGAAAGGAACAGGGACCAGAGCAGGAAGAACACTTGAGTCTTTCTGAGCCCAAAGAAACAAAGCTCCGGGGCACCTGGGTGGCTCAGTTGGTTGGGCGACTGCCTTCGGCTCAGGTCATGATCCTGGAGACCCAGGATCGAGCCCCACATCGGGCTCTCTGCTCGGCGGGAAGCCTACTTCTCCCTCTTTCACTCCCCCTTGCTTGTGTTCCCTGTCTCGCTGCTGTGTTTCTCTCTGTCAAATAAATAAATAAAATCTTAAAAGAAAAAAAGAAAAGAAACAAAGCTCCTCACTCAGATAGACAGTACTGAACCTGAGTAAACACCATCAGTAAGAGTATTCATCTTTGTGTTCCCACTTTCTTTATGGTATCATTATTCTAGACAAGGATCATTCCTGTCTAGTTTCCACTGAGCCCCCAAACATCACCAACACGTAAACACTAACTTGCTTAGGGAACTCTGCTGGCAGCAGAGCCCAGGGAAATTGTGTCATCCATTTAAGATGTCTCACATCCTAGACACTGTGTTATCCCAGGCTGTTGCTGGCTCCCTTGAAAGCAATAAGCCAACAACACAGGAAACAGTCAGGAAATCCAATATCTAAACTCTATATGAGATTGTGGCCCCAATCTAATAAGAATGGATTCATTTTGTTTTATTTCCATTTTGTCAACTGCTTTGTGGGAAAAGTAAAACATGATAAATCAGAACATTATGGCCACTTCTGAGTACATATTGACTCATTTTTCCCTGAATTTTATGCCAGACATTTTGAACCATGTAGATTCGTGGAGACTGAGCTTCTCAGCTGTCTTCTCCTATCACATTCTTATAGTCTTCCCCTGCTGAGGAAGCTTTAAGACTTCCTTGGGGTTAGCTTTAAACCCTCATTGTTGAATCATCTGGGACTGATTAAAATTCCCAGATGAACCTGATGGAGACATTCCTCTGATCTAGATTCATCTTCCTGGAGTGGCCCAGAACAAGGCCACTCTTGGGGCAGGCGCATTGGCTAATGTGTCTAAGATTTTCAAGGAATCTGTGGTTTTATTAAAACCTAAATTTTATTTGAGCAAAATTGCTAAGGAAGCAAAAAGATAAGGAATCTGAGGTCCCAGCCACTTCCAGTTTAGAAGGTTTCTTTTTAAGTAGATAGATTTATTAATTCAATTCTAACTGGATTTTATAGTGTCTCTATGCCCTAAATAGAATATCTGTATATTGGGTAGCCGTTTACTTTAGGCTTTCATGTAAGCCCTAGCAAGATCTTTCCATTAATCCAATCACTACAGCAGGCTATGATTAATTTACTATAGCATTGACTTTTAAGGATTAAGAAAAAAGCCTCCTTACTCAGGTGGAGGGGTGGGGGGGCATGGATAGACATTAAGGGATTATAGGCTGCACCCACCAGAATTTAGATATTCATCCATATAATTTATTATAATTTTCTGTGTTTTGTATAGTCTATCATATTGTCTATAGTTCATGGATATCTTACTTTAATAGCAGGCCTAGCAGACTGCTATAATGTTGACATCTCTAAAAGTCATTTAATGATGACCATTAGACTCGTCTTGAGTTAGTGAACTAGAAGGCTATTTTCATTTCTGTAATCTTTATCAGTTTACTATTTTACTAATGAGGAAACGCAAGCCCAGAAAAGTTAAATGACCTATCTGTCCAACATCACTGAAATGAGGAAGAACTGTGGCTAGAAAGTCTTCCCTGACTCCCTTCCTTTGCAGCTTATTTTTATTACCATTATTGTGGCTTCATTAGCTATACTGTTGGCCAAGCTCTGTACCAAGTGCTCACATGCACTTTCTCACAGCAACCCTGGAAGCTAGGTTTTGTCGTTACCCTCATATGTAAGAAAACTAAGACTCCAAGAAGTTGTTACTTGACCAAGGTCATTTGACTACGAGCTAGGGAATCCCAGATTTTAAAAACTAAAGTTGGTTTTAATCCAAACTCTAAATTCCTAACCATACTCTATCCATAACATTGCTTAGAAAAATGACACTGCAACAGTCCCTTGCTTTTCTCATTTTCCCAGTGTCTCAAGGCAAAACCTGATTTTCCAATTTGCTCATGCTCTGAAATCAAATCCTTGTCTGAAAATCACTCTATTTGACCAGCCTTTAACTCCATACATTACTACTGTCTGCATTAGGGATTCAAACCATAGCTGGAAACTTTAATTAATGATGGATGGCACTAACCAGAGCACAGATGACCTTCCTTAGCTCTTTTGAAACTAGATGACACATGGTGAGAAAAATAAATTCAAATTATTTTCATCAAGAAAAGAATTAGGCATACATACAAACTAACATTTCGGCAAAGTCATTATAAAAACAATACAATAGGACTAGGCATTTTATTTTACTAATAGCTAATTTTGCAGTGGGTTTACTTTGTTGTCAGTTGCTTTACATGCCATGAATATTCACACTGACTCTATTTTCCCAATGTCAGAACAAAGCAGCTCTGAGAGGTTAAGCATTTGGTTAGGGTGGCAATGATAGGAAACGGCAGAGCCAAGAACTGAAGCAGATCTAACCGTGGAGCACATGCTCCAAATTAAAACAGATATTTATCTTTATATTTGTGTACAGGTTTGGGTGTGGTTTTCACATATGGTTTGGGATTCTAACATGGCAAACCAATCTCCAGTGGAGAGGTCCCTGATACATTTCTATCAAATACATCCACTGGCAGTGTAGACTTTTAAGTACCTGGAGGCCAAGCTAGATGCTACTTATAGTCTTCCCCACAGGGTCACTATTAAGAAACCACACCATTGGAAAGGTTGGTTTTTGATTTAAATCACTGGGGAGAACTTTACGCCATAGATCCCTTCTGTCACAACAGGGAACCCAACACTGTGGGAAACTTCTTTTTTTCTTTTTTTATTAATTTTTATTTTTTTCCATAACCCAGTCTCCCATCCCTCCCCTTACTCCCTAGCAACACTGCGAGAAACTTCTTTTATCCCAAGATTGATATAAACTCAAATGGCTTCTTAACTTTTAGCTCATTTTTTTTTCTTTTTCTCTCTTCTTAGCATCCAGGACCTTTTGCTTTCCTTCTCTGTTTAAAAAATATATTCTCTAGTTTTTATTAATGTGATAAGATTTTGGTTTGCTTTGTCTTACTAATTATCCAGTACCTGCTAATCATCTATTTAGCCTCATAATTTTTGAAAAATATTAGTTATATTTTTTAAAATATCTTGTCCTTTTCCTTTTTGTGTGTAACTTCTTACTTCATGTTTCTAATCACAGGGATGATAATAGAGAAAAGAGCTCACACAATGGAGGATAAGGACTTCTTTTACCCAAGTTCTCCTTTGATAATCCAAATGGCTCTCCCAGCCCCTTGAGCAGATAGTTCTCCAAAAAGGCTCCTTCTGAGCTACTTAGAATATCTGTGGTTTATCTCATGTCAGGATGTGTCTTAGGTTAGGATCTTTGGGAAACATATATGGTGAGATTTGCCTGCAGGAGGTATAATGGGGGCTGCTCTTGGGAACAACACCTACCAGGGAGTGAGGAAGCAAGATGGGGCAGAAGGAGAAGTTGATCTTTGAAAAGTTAAAGCAGAGGACTCAGCCCATCCTACAAGGGAGCTCTTGAGCTGGGATGACCCTTCAGAGTTGTCCAGGATCGAGGCAAAGACCAGGCCTTTATACCTGCCCCTCGTTATCTTCTCATTACATGTGGGCTTTTCCCAGAAAGGAAGCACCAACTTGGCAGAGGCAGCTCTCTTTGGGTGAAAAAATTCTTGGAGAGTGACTCAGTTATGAGCCATTAGCAGGCAACACTTTGAGCAGCAGGGGAAATGTGTGATTCAGTCTTCAAAGAGGGAGTTTGTCAGCACACCACAGGATCTACTACTATAAGACGCCAATCTCCTTAGTGCTGAGAGCATGCGTGATTATCTGAGATGATTTTGCTTCAAGATATCTTCAATGTTTTGAAAGGTGACCCCCGAGAAGAAATGTGCAAGTCCTAACCTCCAGTACCTATAAATGTGACCTAATTTGAAAAAAGAGTCTTTGCAAAAAAAAAAAAAAAAGAAAAAGAAAAAAAGAAAAAAGAGTCTTTGCAATTGAAATTAAGTTAAAAATCTCAAGATGATGGGTGCCTGGGTGGTTCAGTGGGTTAAAGCCTCTGCCTTCGGCTCAGGTCATGATCTCAGGGTCCTGGGATTGAGGCTCGTGTTGGGCTCTCTGCTCAGCAGGGAGTCTGCTTCCTCCTCTCTCTCTGCCTCCCTGCCTACCTGTGATCTCTCTCTGTGTGAAATAAATAAATAAAAATCTTTTTAAAAAATCTCAAGATTAGATCATCTTGGATTAACAGTGTGGGCCCTAAATTGAGTGACTAATGTCTTTACAAGAAACAGAAGAGGAGATGACATGGGGAGAGGGAAAGAAGGCCATATAAAGACTCAGACAGACTGGGTGATGCTAACAGTCCCCAGAAGCTGAAGAATTAATGAACAGATTGTCCTATAGAGCCTTCAGAGGAAGAGCAGCCCTGCTAACACCTGATTCTGGACTTCTGGTTTCTAGAATTGTGAGAGAATGAATTTCTGTTGTTTTAGCCACCAATTTTGCAATAATTTATTACAGTGGCCCTAAGTAAATAAATATACCATTTAATCCCTACATAAGAAATTATATATGTAAAATCCATAATCTCCAGTATCTCTGTCCAATGGGTTTACTGCAAACCATGACAACAATGTGTCAGGATCCAGGACTGTACAGGCATCACATGGTGCTGCAGAATGTCTTGACAGATATTTATGAAAGAGGGTCTTAGTTCATAGTTTATGGCTGAGTCCTGTGATCCACTTTGAACTCTCCATTTCTGGTTTGCTTATTTTCATGTATTCACTTCCCCTCCTAATAGATCATGGGAATATTTTCCTGATCTGTAATATTTCCTGCCCCATAACAGGCTTCTTTTCCACATAATAGAGGTAGAAAATTCCTTGGGAAAATCCAAGAGTTCTCTTAGGTAAAGATTTCACAGTCATGCATGTGTGCACACTCTTCCTCCAGGGAAACATTGGACCTACCTGGAATGTTAAGACCAAATGAAAAGAGCTGGTCTATTAAGTGGTAACATTTGGTCTCCCCAGGGAATGCTCTTAATATACAAGGAAGTGACAAGAGGTGATGGAACTGAAGTTGAAAAGTGCTGATCATTTGTCTTTAAAATCAAGCGCTAAATCCTATTGTACAATGGTCAGAGTCTCAAACAATGTCTTAGACATTCTATGTGCGGAACATAATGACACATTCTTCTGATTCCAACTAGTTCTTCCGTGAGATCTGAGATCCTCTTGCAGACATTGCCAATAGAGGGAGCTCTTTCTCATGATAGGACTTAACTTCATATTGGGCAGGAATGAAGGAAGTGACATCTTTTGAAGCCTTTCTTGGAAGGGAGAGGATCTTCAACTCAAGCTCTCATCCATCAGCCTGCTGCAAATGCTCTGATTGGTGGCTTCGGAGGTGACATCTCTGAGGCTGGGAACTCAACAATGAGCTCTGCCATGATACAGGTGCACCAGCAAAGAAAGCCTACAGCCTTTTCTGTTACAGTAACAAGGACCACATTGCTGGTATGCTGGGTACTACCTTTTTTGTCCCTCCAGATATACCATGTTTATTGGCCCAGGAGACTATGTTGTGTGGTTTGTAAATGACCTCTGGACCTCTGTTCCGCAAATGTCTCAATCTTACTCTCCTTCCTCCCTCTGTGAAAAGTGAGTTTGAGATATTTATGTCCCCAGCTCCCTGTGCAAAGGGTTGCCATGGCTCGATTGCATTTCTAGAGTGAAGGCCACAGTTCCTGTCAGGAGGCCCTCTCCCTATAGTTACTCTCTCTGGTGACCCTTTCCCAATTCCCCTCAGTCCTGGGAAAGGAAATGGCTCCCTAGTGTTGCTAGACCTGAGAATTACGACATCCCTTCTTATTTCCCCTATGCCCTACCATACCTTATATATAACCCTATATTAAACTCAACTCACTTTTAAGCACACCTTCTGTTTTCTGCTGGGATGAGACTAGCTTACCAACTCTGGAGTAATGAAGCTCCTAGGAAGCAAGAAATTCAGTGAGAGCTAAGCCATTAGTACCAGCAGAAGTTGCACTGTGGCTTCTCTGATACTTAAAATATTACCTGCCTTTATGTAGGAAACCTATATTTTATCGTATTCATTTCCCCAGAGTTATAGCATCATACTCCTTAGCTTTCGGACTATCAGAGAAAAGAATCTTGTCATTGGCAGAGGTAGGTTTTTCACTTCTATTTTAAGTACTGATATTGAGTTCCATGGCTCATGTGACAAGGATTTCTTTATTTTTCTATAGTTCATTTGAGCATTTGGCAAGTCAGCCATGAAATGTCTTTAAATTTATATTGATTTTCCAAGGTATACATTGTCTGCTCTTTTATGAGCTGCTGATTTCCTTAGTCTTTTATGCTTTAAAGTGGATCTAAAGGTCATAATTGGTGGGGGACCCCGGGGGGGGTCCTTGAACTGCTCATATTTACAGTGGTCACCCCATCCTTGATAATGTTAAAATGATATCAGTGGAGAGGTTCTTTATCTTTGTCTCTGTAGATCAGTCCTAGTGCCTGACATGTAGTTGGAGCCCAATATTTGTTGAGAAACTCATAAGATTAAAGGAAATATATTATTTTTAAGACTATATGACTAGCTTATTGCAATTTTGTGGACATTGTGAGATGAGTATACTAATTTGTTCCCATTGATGGGAAATGGTATTACCTAGTAAAGAGAGTTTTACCAAAAAAAAAAAAAAAAAAAAAAAATATATATATATATATATATATATATATATATATATATATATATATATATATATTAATATAGTATCGCTTATGTGGCCAAAACTATTCTGGGGACCAGAGATAGAGCAGTAAATAAGAAGACAGCCTTGGCATGCATTCCCCCCAAAGGCACAGCATGAGATAAGAACCTGTTTATAGCTACTTTAAAATGTTATTCCCTGCAACAGAAATGGGGGACAGAGAAGACTAAAGCAGGGAAGGAGGAACAACCAATCCAAGGTCATATTATTAAGTAGCTTACACTGTGGGCAGATGTGTCTGGGGCCCTCTGGTCACCTTCTAAGGAGTCCTATAGAACACACCTCAGAATCATCCACCTGATCAGCAGAAGAAGAGGGATTTATACACTAGTTCCTGCTCCTCATTGGCCGTATGTCGCCCCATGGGGTTGAACAACCTTACACTTTCAGGGTTGTTCATGTGTCAGCATGGATGAGACACTGTTTCTCTGCTCCAGAGATACTCAGGTCAGAAAGTGAGGGGCATTCAGAGCAGCTGAGGAGAGGTGATTTCAGGTTGTATATGTAAGCGTCTAGTTGCTTCCATAACAGCCGGAATGAAAAAGTGATTCGAGGGGATGTTTGGTGAGATGTAAGAGATGATTAATAACACAAAATTCCTGTCCTGCTGAGCTTACATTCTAATAGAAAGTAAAGTGACGGGGCGCCTGGGTGGCTCAGTTGGTTAAGCGTCTACCTTCAGCTCAGGTCATGATCCCGGAGTCCTGGGATCGAGCCCCGCATCGGGCTCCCTGCTTGGCAGGAAGCTTGCTTCTCCCTCTCACTCTGCCTGCTTGTGTTCCCTCTCTAGCTGTGTTTCTTTCTGTCAAATAAATAAAATCTTAAAAACAAACAACAACAACAAAAAAAACCTGATTCTTTCAGCGGTGTTAAATTTCTAAGCCCTTTAAAACAAACAAACAAAAAAACTAAAGTGACAAAACACCAACACAAAAGTAAGCAACCTAACGTCTCTTAGTGAGCACCATGGCAGAAATATGGCTGTTGATGTGAAAGAGACCTGTGGGTGGGGAGAGAGGGCGAGTTCCCGTATACAGTCATGGGGGTCAGAAAAGTCCTTGAAAAGGAAGGGGTGTTTGAATAACTGCATAATGACAGAATCCAGTCATGTGACAAGGCTGTGGAGGAGTACTAAGCAGAGAAAATGACGCAGGCAGAGACCCTGGGGTTTAAAGAACTCAGAGAGCCTGAGAGACAGAAAGGGAAGAGGGCGGACTATGGTGAGTGAGGGCTTCTGAGGCTGGGAAGGAGGAGACAGTGGAGCCAGGGGCTTAGCAGTCAGTTGTGGAGAACCTGGCCAGCCATGGGGAGGTGTTGAATTCCTCTCAAGCACCTATATGCCTTAGAGATATATGGACAGAGGAGCTTAGACACTTACAAAGTTGACATTCAGAGTCTGCACCTCTTCCAAGTAAGTGCCAGATCTCTGATACATTGTTCTGTGCAATTTTGTGTTCCAGAAGCACACATTTGAGTCACACATTATGCAAGGCTTGTATGTGGGGGTGAATGGTTTTGCTGGGACATGAACGCACCTGACAACCCCATCTGGTTTTGTGGTCCTTTTCTCAGGGTCATGTAAATAGCAATATTTGTGATATGATTAGCCTTTGTTTAAGTATGAAAAGGGGGCCCAAGTTAAAACCATGTCTTTGAGTTCAATATTTATGGTATACATAGCTCCGTGACTTCAGGTTTACCATTTCCCTTTATTGGACACCAGGTGCCATATTTATAAAATAAGGGGTTGATGATTCTAGAGTTCCAAGGTCTGTAACTATGCTAGAGTGTGAAACTGATACCAATACTGGTAATTCCAAGTAGATTCTAACATTCTAAAAAGCAACAAGGCATGATTTGGTTTTAGGGAATAAAGGAAAAAGAAAAGAAGAAAGAAAAGAAAAGCTTTTCGTAACTTTCTCAAAAGGGACAAGGCATGATTTTGTTTTCGAAAATAATGCTTTGAGGATCTTCTGCTTGCTTCAGAGGACTCTCCACACACAGTGTTTTCTGTTGTTCATTTGTTTGCATCATCATCTAGTTCTAGAAATGTGGCCTTCCCAGCTGGATGCTGGGTAATTAGAACAGCTTTCCATCAGCCAGCTCTGTGCATTGAGGAGAGAGGAGAGGCCACAAAGAGAAAGCAAAGTGTTTGGAGAAGTAAATAAGAGATCTATAGTGCCTCCTCCGAGCAATATGAAAAAGAAAAATGTAAAAGAAATAGTGAAACAGTGGCAATAAAATAAAATCAATGCTGAATTAGATAACATCAGCCAAAGTTAACTCAATACCTTCAATTTAAAAATGGCCTGTGTGGTATCACCCAAAGAGTTGATCAGAATTCCTCCAGGAAATTAAATTGAAAAGCAAGCAAAACAAACAAATGCACAAACAGAAACTTCTCAAATGACTAGGTATGTATACATCTATACATTCAGACAGAAAGTGCTCACTGTTGTTTCCTCTGTGACATACTAGAGCAGTTTAGTAGAGAGAAATGTAATGAGAATGAACAAAACTGAATGATTTCTGGATTGTTTCTTACTTGTTAAGATATTGGAGGCATTTTACTTTGAAGAATGGCTGGTTTCAACTGTTGAACATACTGAACTGAATCATTTAGTGGTGTCAGAGAAGACTCAGTGTCCCCGTGTAAGATGTAGTACAGGGTTCTTTCCAACAAACTCTTTGACCTTGGGCAAGACACTACTGGATCCTCAGTTTCTTCATCTGTAAAATGATGAGCTCTGTCCATGTTAGATCATCGGTACAGTTCCTTCTAGCTCCAACATTCTAAAGATTTTGGCAGAAAACAGACAGCCTTTGTGTTGGGACATGCTCATGCCTCTGTTTTTGACTCTTCATAAAGAAGGCAAATTTTTCAAAAGTTAAACTTTTTTTGGAGAAGGAAGTGTGTTTTTCTTCGCAAAGATCCTCTATGTTCTTAGACCACTCTGGGATCTGAGTTCCAAAAGGACGTCTGTGGTCTCTATAAGATCCTCAGTTACCAAATAAAGTGGAGTAATGTATATTACAAGTTTTTCACTGAGCCAGAAATGTGAAATAATACATTTTTAAGAGACGACTGGAGTACCTGGGTGGCTCAGTGGGTTAAAGCCTCTGCCTTCGGCTCAGGTCATGATTCCAGGGTCCTGGGATCGAGGCCCCCATGGGGCTCTCTGCTCAGCAGGAAGCCTGCTCCCTCCTCTCTCTTTCTGCCTGCCTCTGCCTATTCATGATCTCTCTCTGTGTGTCAAGTAAATAAATAAAATCTTAAAAAAAAAAAAAGAGATGTCAACAGTGAGGACTTTTTTTTCACATAACCTTCCCATGACAATTCTTCTCCCAAGAAAAGAATTTGGTTTAGCTCTCAGTTAACCAGGAAATGCTATTAATTTCCTGATAAAATTACCTAACTGAGGTTATATTGAGCCACATCTTCATAGAAAATAGCAAAGGCCAAAGTGGCCTCTGTCCTCTCTCTTCCTCTCATTTGCTGGCTGTGGCTCTTGCTCTCAAACTCAGGTTACTAGCAAAATGTCACATCCAGTACTTGGTTGACTTTACTTAGTCTATTGTTTTCACCAAGTATACACAATATCTGTATGTGAATCCATAGTTGTAAAAGCACAAAGTGGTTAAGAATATATTTGCATCACAGTACGTGATTTGGCTCCTTACTATCTTTTTTTAAGCTCTAAAATCAATTGGAACACTTCTCAGTTTTTCAGGCGGTACTACTTTTTTTCTCATTGTCTTTGAAGAGAGGTCTTAAAAAAATGTCAATGTTTTGAAACTGGGTAGAACATACAACCTAAAAGATTTCTTTTATCCTGTGTTAATTCTAGTAATAGTAATAGTTTTTTAAATGTATTCCTGCAAAAGTCGACATTACTGAATCATGAGTGAGCTAGCCTTAGCTTCCCAGGTCTTTGACAAAACCAAGCTCTCTCTCCTGTCTGTCTCTCTGTTGGTGGCCCTTTCTCCCTCTCCTTATTTTAGCTTGCCACTGAAAATTATTCAAAGGTTACTAACTATAATTATTCAATTGAATTTTTAAATTTTGTTTCTTAAAGTAAAACAGATAGAAATTTTATATTTATCTTAAAAATTATGTTTTGCACATCTCTACAATAGAATCTCATGCAATTATTTCAAAAGAAGGAGTTTTCTCTTTGTTTTATAATGCGTATATATCTGCAATATATTATAAAGTAAAGCAAAAGGGACAGACTGGAGTGCATGTGGTAAACATAGTAAAAATCAATTTTCTTCATACATACATATTTATGTAAAATCCAGAGAGATGTAAGACAGAATATAAGTACCAGTTGTCTGTGGGTGGTTAGAATTCCAGCTGATTTTTATTTTCTTTGTTAACCCTTTTAAAATGCGTTCTGGAAATGAACAGATATTGATGTTATCATTGAGAACACGTATTACATTAAAATCAGTCTTTAATGGATGGCATTGAGCATGGTGGAAATGATGGTGATAAAATACATTGCTATCTGCTGAAAGTGTCATGAAATTCTTTCTCTCCCATTAGAGGGTAATTCATAAATCTTATAAAATCTGAGTGAAAACCAAAAGGGGGCACTTACTTCTCCTGAAGGCGGGGCCTCTACCTAACAGGCTATCCCTCACTTTGCATCCAAAGTCCAGTGATCCCTTGCCACCAGCTCCCTGGGGAGGGTGGATCTTCCAGCAGGGACCCATTACATCTAATCCATGATCCTTCTCCATGGTTTTACAGCCCTTACCTCTACTGCAGTTTTTCATTTCTCCTCAGGCTGATGCATGAAACTTTCCGGCAGGTTTTGTTTTCGTGTCCAGTTGTTCACCAAGCCTTACCTCCTCTTTCCTTGTAATGTCCACACTCTGCCATAACCAACCAGTAAACTCTTGTCCTCCACTGCTTAAAGAAATACAACACCCGGACATGTCCTCCTCCTCCGTCCCCCCCTTCTTTTATTCACAAGTCCACCCAATTCATCTTTCTAAAATATTTCTTTATATATGTTACTCTTTCGTTGAAAAACCTATAGCTCTCTCTAACATGAAGAAATCTACAGCTCAGAATTCAAAGCCCTCCTTAACCTAATCTCACCTCTTGGACAGCTTTGTTTGGCCCCAAGCCCCTCAATAAAACCTCTGTTCCATGATAACACCTGACTCACTGACTTGGCCTTGAACTTCAGCAGTTCCAACTGATGGCTCTTACTGTTTTCTCTGCTTGGAATGACTTACCTTGTAGTTTCCACCAGACTCATCTCTACAGTGTGAAGCCAGGTTTAGGTTCCCCACTGACTTGATCCCTACACCTCTCTTTTCCTAAAATCCTGGGCTACCTACTCATTCAGCTCTGTGTCTTATGTTTCTTGACTCCTTTATGGAGCAATAGTTGTGTTTTATCATTTGCATTTTAAAGTCATCTCAACCGGTGCACCTGAGTGGCTCAGCTGGTTAAATGTCTGACTCTTGATTTCGGCGCAGGTCATGATCTCAGGGTCCTAAGACAGAGCCCTGCACACAACTGTGCACTGAGGTCTGCTTGAGATTCTCTGTCTCTCCCTCCAGTCCTTCCTCTGCTTGTATGCCTGCCTATTCTCTTGCTCATAAATAGATAAGTAAATAAATAAAATCACCTAAAATTATGCCTCTTCAGTAATCCCTTAAGAGCTGGCACTCAATTAATATCTCTTGATTAATTTAAACATTAAGCGGCATGTTTCCAAGCATTTGGGGGAGATAAACATGTACAAAGGTATAACACTCCAATTTGAATTTTTGTATATAATAAAGAATAAAATCCAAGACAAATCAGTAATACCTGAGTTAACCTCTGTGCAAACCACAAATGTTAAGTTTACCTTTTGCTCCACTTCCTACTTCTGAAAATGTCCTTTTCTCATTGAGTATCAGTATTGAGACGGGGCATTTAAAAAGTTTGCTCAAAACACACAATTATGGCTTGCCTCCGGCAGAAATAATGCATGCCCTTGCTTCTCTTTGTAAATAATTGAATTTGCCTCCAAAGTTCAGGAAGTTCAAGATTTCTTTGTGTGTGTGAAACTGACGGCTTCTGTTTTCCCTTTATATGCAGCAGACTCTAATCTGAGGCAGAAGAAATGCTGTGCAATTGGGATTTGGTGAGCAGGGAGGATAATAGAGATTTTCAAGACTTCCACAGAGGAGTTATTTTTAAGTACAGAGAAGGCCTATCCCCATGCTGAAAGGGCCTTTAGAAAGTGTTACTGGAATTGAAAAGGCGTGGGGGCAATTCCCACACCTGGGAGAGCAGTGCTGGTCCACAGGGCGTTGCTGCCACCTGCTGCATGCATTGGGACATGCAGGGGCTGTCGCATGGGGTTTGCAGCTGTAGGACACCAGGTGCGCTCCGTTAGTATTCTGTGGGCATCTGAAATTTTATCTTCTCAGCCTGGATGAAACCCAAAGGAAAACTAATCAAATCTGATGACTCTGGGCTACAGAGGTTTCTAGTTCTAAAACCCACAAACCAAGCTCTAAGTCACACCCTGAGAGGGCAGGTTTGCCTGGCAGCCCAACCCCGATGGAAAGTGAAGATTCCAAGTGTCCGTAGTTCTGGAAAATAAGTGATGTTCTCCATTTTTCTGAATTTGAGAGATATTTTTTTGAAAAGATGTTTTAGTTTAAAGCACTAGGAGACAGGAGCCCACCAACTGCTTCAAGAGGAGGTATTGTTCTTAGAGAATTCAGTAAGTTTAGATTTTTATGGATTTTGTGTAGGTACATCTTCTTAATAGGACCAATGGAGTGAGGTGACTGAAGTACTTTCCTGGAATTGTCATGTGTCCCATGGGAATGGGAACACCAACCTGCAGATCAGGATCTCCAGCCTGTGTTTGCCACTATACTCCATAACTGGGATTTACTAGAATTTCCGGGGGGAAAGGGGAAGAGATGAAGGCAGTCAGAGCAGCAGTGTCTCCTGACTTTCACCCAAAGTCTTTGCCCTCCCCAGTCTCCCTGAAAGCATCCGAGTCAACATCACCAGGCCCAACACCTCGAGGAATCTGAAACTAAGTGTGGAGATGGGGATGGGGGTAGGGATAAAGTTCTGGGGAGCCCTGAGCTAGGAAATTAGTAATCCCATCTTTTGGCATTTGCAAGCAACATCATTAGCTTTGTGGTGAGGAATTGGTATGACAGTTGTCATGGCAAGTGTTCACGGTGGTGGTGTAGAGGGTAGCCTGGTGTACAGGGTAGAGGGTACTCTGGACACCGGATGGAACCCCTGTTTCACCACATGCAAATCTCTGTTTCTCCAGCAAAATTCTGGTCTTCTAAATGACAAAGGTGATGACATATGTCTTAGCATCATCCATATTCCTCCCAAGTCCTCCTACAGGGACAGATCAGTATATACCTGATAGGTCAATACTTCATGATGTCATGATACATGATGACAATATACATGATGACAACGTGACCAGAATTGTCTCTCCCCGTGACCCCCAAAAAACAATGACCTCAGAAACACAGCTCAGACTTCTATTTTGTCTTCAGGCTTTCTGGCTGCTCCCTTTATTGTAGTAGTGAAATTAGGGTCACAGAATATTTCACCAATTGTTCACATGGTTGCATATAAGTAAATATATTTATTTGGTTTTATTCTTTGTCCATCAACCCAGTGCTATAGTCCTCATCCTAATGCTTATTCGCTTAAGGTTGGAAGGTTATTTTATTTCAAGCTAGGAAACCAGTATGTGGTATCTTATCTGGCAAGGAAGCCATCATATACTAGGAGTTGCTTCCCTAAACCTCAGTCTCCGTCCTCTGTAAATGGAAATCGCAGGGCAGATACCACAGGCCTCGTTGCTGGCTGAGGTAGGATGTTCTCTGCCCTCGGATTCAGATTGTTTTGGCCTTTATCTGTTTTTTGGCTGGGACACAGACAAGTTCTTCATGGTCAGAAGAAAAAAAAAGTCCTCCAGCTGCCAGGGTGGGAGATCTCCGTCTCACCTCCAGCCTAGCCCAGAGGAGGGCTGGAAAAGGAGGCCTCCCCTCTCAACACCGCCCCATCCCCACCCAGGAAATGTGGGCTTCCCTGCATTAGGAGTGACAATAAATTTGGTTTGATAGCTGATGTTACCCTCCGTTACTTTTCAGATTCTATTAAAATTAAATGTGTTGGGGCGCCTGGGTGGCTCAGTTGGTTGAGCGACTGCCTTCGGCTCAGGTCATGGTCCTGGAGACCCGGGATCGAGCCCCACATCGGGCTCCCTGCTCGGCGGGAAGCCTGCTTCTCCCTCTCTCACTCCCCCTGCTTGTGTTCCCTCTCTGGCTGTGTTTCTCTCTGTCAAATAAATAAAATCTTAAAAAAAAAATTTAAAAAAAAAAAAAAAAAATTAAATGTGTTAATTCTTTGTTCTTTCACCTGAGGGCCATTTTGGAAAGAAAACATATTTTAAAAGTGTACAGAAAAACTGTTATGAAAGACATGAAGCTCACATTTGTTAAATGACTTCATGTTCTTGAAAAGAAATGTATAAAAAGCGCATTATGAATCGCTCTGCATGATTTCCTTTGTTTGGATTTTAGAAGCAGCCTGACTGACACAGAGATCCTGAAGGAGAGAATCTTTGGATCCTGAGAAGTCTTTAAACGAAGGTGATACACAAAATTTCAGAGAACAGTTTCAACATTGTTCTGGTGAAGGTTATACTTAGCTCTGAACCACATTACTTTCCTGTCTACGTTTCATTTCCTGGGGTCTTGCCAAGTGATAAACAGACCCAGGCGTGCAGTAGGTTTGGGGTTTTTCTACACAGATAGGGTAGCTGGAGTTTGCTTCAAGGTTATCAGTTGACTTCCGTGATTATGGCGATGTTGGTGTAAGGTCTTCAGGAGACGATGGAGAAAAAATGGACCTACTATGCTGTCTGTTCAATTATCCAGATACATTTCATCAGGGGTAAGGCTTCCAGTTGTCTTGTCCTGTCATAGCCACTGCTTTAGGGGTGAGTGGGGCCTCTGTTCATTTACAATGCTTGTGACTTCTGCTGAAGTTGATCACAGAAGGCAGATCGTGGCTAAGGTCTTCAGTTATGAATTCAAGTGGCAGCTATTGGAGAGATGTTAGAGTCTAGAAATAATTACTAATGAACACCAAAATGAAAAGGGAATGAGCAGTTTATGCCACAGCTCTGGGACATTTTCACCCATTTCCTTCCTAAGAGGATCTCTGGAGTTACTGGGAAATTTTGCTTCTCGGAAATGAAATGCTCTCCACGTGGTCATCAGAACAACTCTGGGATTGAAAAAAAAATCACAAAGCCATCAGTGCTGAGATCCTTGCTCAACTTTTTCTCTCTCTGGGATCCTTTTCCTTTTGTATATAATAAGCATTACTCCTCTAAATATGAATGTCTCTGGGAGTTGAACATACGTTGAATTTTAATGAGGAATGTGTAGGTACGGACCTCGAAGACAAAATAGGGTCCTTACAACACTGGGAACGAGTGCCTTCAGGCTCTCGTGGGAGGAAAGCTTAGTTCTGCATTCCATAGCATGGGGGAATTATAAGGAGCCTAAGTGTCTAAAGCATTAACTAAGCTTTACAGATAGAGCTACAAAGATTTTAAGGAGAATTTCTAAGTCAAAGGAGTTTTTGCAATACAATGCTGTGGATAGAATCAGAAGCATATTATCAGGTGAAGGAGAGCTTAAAGGGAGCGACGTTAAACTGTACTAACCTCTGCCTACCCAAACTTTTAAATCCATAAAAGTGTAATAATTCCCATTTGTCAAATACCGTAGAGAGCCTTGTTTCTTCTCCATTGCTTGTCATCTTTTTATCTTTTTCCTTTGTGAGCTTCAGTGGTACTTGTCATAATAATATATCATTCCTAGAACAGTGTTCCATTAATGCTAAAATTGAGGCCTCCACTATTGAAGGCATGTCAAAAGCTCAGTGTGTAACATATTTTAAGTGCATTGTACCATGTGGTCAGAGAGATGATGGGAGAGAATCTTCTTCTTTTACGTCTAGTATTTCAAAGTACTGATGGTAGACGATGGTGACCATAGTTTATCATTAGTGGAAATTCTACCTGAGGTATTTTCTCCCTTCCTCCCCTCAGGAGCTCTAACTGCATAGACACGAAGTTCTTTTTGATCTTCATAGTGATTGTCAAATTTCTTACTCTTCTCAACCAACTTGGGAGGCAGTTGGGTATTATGAAGGTTAGAGAAAGACCACAGACTTTAGGCAACCAAATACATGTTTTTTTACTGAGGTGTGACTTTAAGTCACTCACTTAATCACCTATGCCTCAGTTTCCTCTTCGATAGAGTTTTTACAACATCATCCTGTGGTATGTGAGGAAGGCTAAATAAAATAGCCCATAGAAAAGGCTCTTGTGAATACAGATTTTTAAAAACAGCCCTACACATATCAGTTATTTTTTCAGCTTCAGAAAATATTATTGGTGTGTTATATGCAGCTATTGATTTGTAAAACCAAAAAGAAAGTAAGTTATATTCATTGTAGAAGTAGTTGTCATAAGAGATTTGCTGATGGGCTTCAATTTCTAGATAGGCTTAATTTTATTCACAGGTAGTCAGGGAACTTATATTATCCTTTGGACAGTCCACCAGACAAAGAGAGGATTATCTCCGTGAAGCAAATGCCTCCTCATTTGTACCGAGTCTCTGCTCTTCTATCAGGATCGTGCACAGACTCCTTCCTTCCTGTAAGGCAGCTGGAGATAAAGTTCCTCTGATGCCCTCTCACCTCACCAAAATGACAAAGGTTTTCAAATAAGAGTCATCCCACATGAATCATGTAAGCTAAGGACTCGTGACCTTCCTTTTCAGGAGTGTGGGAGAAAACGTACAATACAGAAGACATCTATGCTCTCCCTGGCTCTGATGTCAACCTGACCTGTCAAACATGGAAGAAAGGCTTCTTGGTCCAGATGCAATGGTCCAAGGTCACTGATAAATTGGATCTGATCGCCCTTTATCATCCTCAGTATGGCCTGCACTGTACAAAAGGTGGTCCCTGTGAGTCACTGGTGACTTTCTCGGAAACTCCCAGAAACGTGTCCACATGGACTCTGCACTTAAAGAACGTGTCCTCCTCACTCACTGGGAAGTATGAGTGTAGCTTTACTCTGTATCCAGAGGGCGTTTGGACTAAAAACTATAACCTACTCATCCAGACAAATGGTAAGCATAACTGTTGAGGGAAAGGAGTACACGCTTTGATTTGGCTCTCACTCATTCGACAGATATGTATGAGCCAAGCATGCATGAGACATGGTGCTAAGTATACAGAGGTTGGGAAGAAAGAGGTATTGCCTGGAAAAGAAGACAGGAATTAACCAAATAATTCCACAAATAAATGTAAAATTGCAACAGTGATAAGTGTTAAGGATAAGTGATAATGATCTCGTGAAAGAGCATGTAATAGAGGCCAGGGAAAGTGACCCTGAGAAAGCAACACCCAAGCACAGGTCTGAAGAAAGGATATTTAGGAGGTGGGGGAGGTATGTGAGTGATCCAGGGAGGGGTAACGGCTTGTGAAAGGAGCTTTGTAGTGTTTGAGGACACAGGAAAATGCCAGCGGGTCTGTTGCGTAGAGGTTAAGGGATGAGCCGGGAGACATGGCAAAGACCCGATCATGTCAGATCTTGTCAGCCATATTTGAAGTTTTGATTTTTATCTAAGAGTCATAGGAAGACATTGAAGTGTTCACAACAAAGGATGGCATGACATTTATAGCCTGGTTGTACTTGTGTCAGAAAAAGATCATGCCGGCTTCAGTAGGAGAATAGAATGAAAATGGGCAAGAAGGAAAAGGTGGGATCGAGCTAGGAGACAGTCCCAGTATCCCACAAGAGTCAGAGTGACAGTTTAGGTAGACATAGAAAGAAACAACAATTTGAATGCTTTGGGCATAAAGTAGGTGTGACTTGCTAATAGAATGGATATAGGGTAATGATAGTATGAGTGAAGGGGAGAGAAAAATTAAGGTGACATGGGAGTTGGTGCCATTCACCAAAGGCAGAGGGAGAAGAGCAGGTTTGTGAGGGAATGTGTGCAAGTGACTTTGGATATATGGCCTATTTAGTATTGGGCAGGCAAAGGTACCAAGGAAGCTGCTGAACATGTTGCATTCACACATACGTGCCCCCAGAGGGCTGCATTTGGAGGCAGGAATCCTAGGCTTAAGTTCTAGCTCCTTTGTGGTTAGAAATAAATTTCACCTGGGGCCTGTCATGTACATTCTCTGAGCCCATCTGGAAAATGATGAGAATAATGCCTACCCTAAATTAGTTGGTCCTACAGTAAATGACTTTCATTTATACTAATGGAAAAGAATGAAAATGAAAGCCAACAAATGGAAAATGCACTGGAAATGAAATGTTTTTAACTCAGGGGAAAAGTGGCCTGGTAATGCAAGAGAAAAACAACAAAAATTAACTCATGAAGGCTGTGCTAAAAGAGGCACGGAACTGCCCAGGTCAGACAACAGGGATGGGTTTGTTACCTCTTCTCCATTTCTTACCAAGAGAAAGACCATGGTGTTGGAACAGTCCACGTAGACACCAGGAGCTCCTCCACCATTACTTTACAATGCCCTAGTCCCATTGCTGTTTTCCAGGAAGAAAGAAACACTTGAGTTCAAATTAGGAGTGGCATGGAGTGGGGTTGAACAAAGAGAAATAAGGAGACCTATGCAGAACAGTGCTTTGCTACACATACTTTAGAGTCAGGTAGCCTTGATTTGATTGTTGGCTCTGGTGTGTGTGGGTGTGGGTGTGTGTGTGTGTGTGTGTGTGTGTGTGTGTGCGTGTGTGTGATCTTTGTCAAGCTTTTGTTTTCTTAAATAACAAATATGGATAATTATAGTATCTCCTTTACCATTATTTTGATGATTAAAGGTGATAATTTGTGTAAAGCACTTAGCATAGTTCCTGCATGAGAGTCAGAGTTTGGAAAAGGGTGTTTTCATTAAGAAGAGTAATAATAGGGATGCCTGGGCGGCTCAGTTGGTTAAGCGACTGCTTTCAGCTCAGGTCATGATCCCGGAGACCCGGGAACGAGTCCCACATCGGGCTCCCTGCTCGGTGGGAAGCCTGCTTCTCCCTCTCTCACTCCTCCTGCTTGTGTTCCCTCTCTGGCTGTGTTTCTTTCTGTCAAATAAATAAAATCTTAAAAAAAAAAAAAGAAGAGTAATAATAATAATGAGTGAATTCTATCAGTTCTTATTTAAAATGGCTCCTCCTCCCTGTCTTTTTATATTTGCCTAATATGGAATGCAGTGGAACATTGAACATACATTAACACAAGTACACAGTAACAAGGGCTTTAGGTAAAGATTTTGTACCTTTTGCCTAAATTTGTAAACTGGACTATTGTGCCTCTGAGTATCGAAATCCTACCCCTTCAAAAATTGGCAACATGGATTGATGTACCCTGTAGGAAATAAGGAAGGTGGGACAGCTCAACATGAGGACAGCACTGGAGAAGAGGTAGTATGTTATCCAGAAAGGAGAGTAGTGTTGCCTTTAAGAAAGGCATATTTCCTAAAATAAAGGGCAACTCAAAGAAGCCAAGATTGTAGCTTCTAAAAACTGCCTCTGGAGAGGCAGAAGCTATGTATGTATGCTTTGTGGTTAGAAATTTCCCAGTCTTCTGATTGTAACTTTGCTCTTGGTCAGCTAGACAAGATTGGAAAAAAAAATGGCCTCAGTATTAAAGAAATAGTTCTGATATTGTATACTGAGTACAAAAGGAGCAACATACAAAAGAGCAAAACAGAAACGGACAACACATCCTTCATTACAGGGTGACCAAAAGTGTAAGCCTGGTGGAAAGTGAAGGGGTAGACACTTAATTCAGATGAGGTAGTTGCCATTCAAAAGCCCTGTCAAGTCCCCACCCAATGATGCATCTTCTCCCCCATTATTCTTTGGATCTTCACTCACTTCTTCTCTCACTTGTGCCATTTCCCTCATACTCCCCTGGGGGATCTTCATGTTCACAAACTAGTTGGATAAGCAAAGCACACATGAAGTGTAAACACTTATGAAGCACATGAACAACAGCAAACTGAGATGGTGTAGAAGAATCTAAATATGAAAACCAAAGGACCACAGGCAGGTTGGGACCTCTTGTCTCCTTTCTGTTGTCTTCTGAACCATTCTCCTCCCTGTCTATTCATAAAACAATATCTGTCCCTATGTTCCCAGAAGGCCTGAGAATGGACTCTGTTCTCTTTTCACAACATTTTGTTCCTTTGTGTGAACTAGTGCTCTGAGGCTGCGGATCAGGGGAGAAATTATAATGAACACTTGGGCATTTGCTACTTTTTCATATTCACCTGGCAGGGTTAGCTTTCGAGTTACCCCAAGAAATGCAGTTTTCTGAGTAGCCCTTACTTGCTGTAATTAATCCAGGTATTCTGGATTTTGTTTTCTTATTTAAGTGCCTGAGATTGTATGACTTGATGTATTTTAAGATTTGAAGTTACTAGTATCTATTATTAAAGTGTAATGTGACTTTAATTTCCCAGACCATGACAAAAGCCTTAGAGGGCTGTGACTGTTGTTATTAGAAGCAGTAGGAGGGAAAGAAGTAATCATAATGCAAGGAGGAGGAGGTGGGATAATAGGAGTAGTACAGAATATAATAAAAAACTATTACTAGTAATGGAATGTAATAACTTGATAATGCAATCTTAATAATTTGACTTTCCTGCTTAGAGGCATAATTTGCTCTTTGACTCTTTTCCAGTTTTATTGAGATATAATTGACATATGACGTATTTGTTTTAGGTGTACAACCTAAATACTTTTGATACTTATATACATATCATGAAATGATCACCACAATAAGTTTAGTTAATATCCATCACCTCAGAGAGTTAATTTTTTTTTCTTGTGGTGAGAACTTTTAAGATTTACTCTCTTAGCAACTTTCAAGTATATGATACAGTATTATTAACTTTAGTTATCATGCTGTAGGTTTCATTTCCCGAATTTGTGTTTTATAAATTGGAAGTTTATACTCTCCTCACCCATTTCACCCACCTCTGGAAACTGCCAACCTGTTTTCTGTACCTATGAGTTCATTTTATTTTGTTTTTTAAGTTCCACATATAAATGAAGTCATACAGTATTGTCTTTCTTTGTTCATGTAGTATAATGCCCTCAAGGTCCATCCATGTTGTCACAAATGGCAGGATTTCCTTCTTTTTTATGAATGAATAACATTTCCTCATATATTAGAATATTTTGTTTATCCATTCATCCCTTGGTAGATACTTGGGTTGTTTCTATGGCTTAGCGATTGTAAAAAGTGCTGCAATGAACATGGGAGTGCATATATCTTTTCAAGGTAGTGATTTTATTTCCTTTAGATATATACCCAGAAGTGGAAATCCTGGATCATATTAGTTTTTATTTTTCTTAGATTTTATTTATTTGAGAGAAGCCTCCCCACTGAGGATCTGGAGGCTGGGCTCAATCTCACCACCCATGAGATCATTGCCTGCGCCAAAACCCAGAGCAGGAAGCTTAACTGAATGAGCCACCCAGGTCCTGATAGTTCTATTTTTAATTTTCTGAGGAGTCTCCATACTGTTTTCCAGAGTGGCTGCACCAATTTGCATTTCCATCAACAATGCACCATGCTGCTTTTTCTCCATATCTTTTCCAATATTTGTTATCTTATCTTTTTGATAATAGTCATTTTAACAGGTGTGAAGCAATATCTTATTGTGGTTTTGATTTGTATTTCTCTGATTAGTGATGTGAGGGGTGCTTTTCCTTGCCTATTGGATACTTGGATATCTTATTTGTAAAAATGTCTAATCAATTTCTCTGGCCATTTTAAATTTAAATTGTTTTGTTGTTGTTGAGTTGTGTGACTTGTTTATATATTTTAAATATTAACCCCTATCAGATATGTGATTTATAAATATTTTATCCTGTTCCATAGATTGTATTTCCATTTTATTGGTGTTTTCCTTTGCTGGAAAGAAGGTTTTTAGTTTGGTAGAGTCCCATTGCTTATTTTTGCTTTTTTACCTTTGCTTTTGGTGTCAAATCCAAAATATCATTGCCAGCGCCAGAAAAATCACTGCTCCTATGTTTTCTTCTACAAGTATTATGGTTCAGGGTTTTATGTTCAAGTTTTTAATCCATTTTGATTTGATCTTTACGTATGATGGAAGACAGGAGTCCATACAGCTATCCAGTTTCCCCAATATCATTTATCAAAGAGACTATCCTTTCCCCATTGCATATTCTTGGCTCCTTTCATAATAATAGTTATAAATTAATTGATCCTATATGTGGGTTTATTTCTGGGCTCTCTGTTTCATTGATCTATGTGTCTATTTTTATGGCATTGTTTGTTCTTGAATTTGAATGCTGGCTCTTCTTAAATTCTTGTATTCAATCTTTATCCAACAGGTATTTTTGAATGCTTATAGGTGCTAGGCACCAGGGGTACAATACAGACATGACTGTCATCAGGAATGATGAAATCCAATGGAAAGAGACAAAATAACCAAATAAGCAAAAAGAGAGAGAGAAAGAGAGAAAGAGAGAAGGAAAGAAAGAAAGAAAGAAAGAAAGAAAGAAAGAAAGAAAGAAAGGGAAAGAAAGAAAGAAAAAAAAAGGAAAAAAGGCAAGGTCAAATTGCAACAGTGAGAAGTGCTTTTGCAGTTAAAAAAAAAAAAAAAAGTAATGTTTTGAGAGGATATAATAAGAAAATCAAGAAGGGTTTCCAGGGGAAGTGATGCTTGGGCAGGAGTTAACTAGATAAATATGGGGAAGGCAGCTTTATGTAAAGCAGGATGTGTAAAGGCTCTTTGGTGGTAAGGAGATATTGCAACTGTGTGTGTGGGGGGGGGGGTGTTCTTCAAAGGCATTATGGCTTGAGCAGAAGGATTAAAAGGGAAGGCTTTGAAGAAGAGGCTAGTTAAAAACTTAAGTTTTATCTTTATCCTAGGAGCTATGGAAACTAATTGGAAAGTGGTTTTTTTAATTTTGCATTTCAAAAAAATCTTTGTTGCAAAGCTGTAGAGAATGAATTGAGAAAAGGTAGAGAGGATAATGTAAATCAGATAAGATGACAGAAATCTAAGCAAGATAACATTGAGTAGAATGGCAGTGAGGTTAGGAGATTCACCCTACAGGATTGGTGTTGGATTGCACACATGGAATGAGGAATAAAAAGCAGTATCAAGAATGATGCTTTGGTTTCAAATGTGTGGAACATAAAAAAAAATGGGGGAATTACCCATTGTGTTAGGAAAAACCAGACAACAGTCTGATGGTGCAGGGATTGTTTGGAGTTTGACTGAACTTGATTTTGTACATGTTGAGTTAGACAGGAAGTTGAGACATTCAGGAGATGTCAAGGAAATAGCTATACAATTCCTGTTCTAGAGGAGAGATTTAAGCTAAAGATACAAAGATGCTATATGAGTATATGCTAACTGAGGTTTTGAGAATGAAAGAGCTCATGTAGGCAGAGAAAATTAAGTGAGAAAAGCAATGTGGCCTTTCAACGGAGATAGATTGAGAAAGATAAATCTTCAAAGGATATAGAAGAGAGACTAAAGAGGCAGCAGTAAAACCAAGAGAGAAGGTGGCTCAGAAAAAAACTGGAATGAGGGTGCCTGGGTGGCTCAGTGGGTTAAAGCCTCTGCCTTTGGCTTAGGTCATGATCTCAGGGTCCTGGGATCAAGGCCTGAATAGGGCTCTCTGCTCAGCAGGGAGCCTGCTTCCTCCTCTCTCTCTGCCTGCCTCTCCGCCTACTTGTGATCTCTCTCTCTGTCAAATAAATAGATAAATAAAATCTTAAAAAAAAACAAAACCGGAATGATAATTTTCATGGAAGGAGTAGCTATCAGTTCTGATTTTCTGAGAGGACGACATGTTATTGGATTGTATTTAGGAACAAGGATGTTATTGACCACCTTAACAGAATCTGTTTCTGGGCATGGAAGAGAGATGGAAGTCAGACTCAGGAGAGCAGAGGAGTGAGTAGGAGGCAAGGAAATGGAGACAATTGTCAACACAACTTCTAAGAAGTCAGAAGTAAGGGAAAGGGTATGAGTGCTCAAATGAGGGTTTGCATCGCTGTTGTGCAGGTAGTGGGGTGGTTTTAATTAATGCAAGATGCCTGGCTAAGCTTCAAAACCAAGTCAGAGTTGAAAGAGAGTAGTTAAATATACCACAGAGAAGGTACAGTAAGTAAGGTTTCTGAGAATATAGGGGCAATGAGATCTATAATGTCAGTACTACAGGTATCCTGAATGTGGACAAAAGGATAGTTTTTTAAAAATTATATAACAGGAGGAAGGAAATTTGAATGAATAAGTGCATATGATGAGGGCAGTGCCCTCTTATCATTTTCTCTAAAATAAGAAATGTGGGGCACCTGGGTGGCACAATTGGTTAAACTTCCAACTTTTGTTTCGGCTCAAGTTGTGATCTTGGGGTCATGAAATAGAGCCCTCACCTCTGGCTCCAATTGGTGTGGAGTCTGCTTGGGACACTCTCTCCCTTTCCCACTGCCCCTCCTGCTTGTTCTCTCTCTTTCTCTCTCTCTCAAATAAATAACATCTTTAAAAATAAATAAACTGAATTAAATAGGAAACAAAGTCATCTTCAGGTAGAGAGAGGGAGGAGGCTTCAGAAAAAAGATTGGAAAAAGTTTGAAATAGCCACTATGAATAGAGGGGAAAATGAGGTAACTAGACAAATGTATTTGGATTTTCAGGTAGTGTTGAATATACATTTGAGTATGGTAAGAAATGGTAGTGAAGACAGTTTGCTTTCACCAATTGTGCTCAGCTGCTTGGGTCTGGGCATTAAAAAGTGCATAGCTGGAGTTCACTATTGGATTCCCTGAATATTAATAGGGGGCTGGGGAAAGAGCCAAGGGATTTGGGATATTAGCGAGAATGTTACTGAAATGATGGACTGTAGAACTTCAGCTAGATAATGAGGAAAGCAAAGCAAAGAAAGCTGATGGATTGGGAGAAAGTGGCCATCACCTCATTTAAAGACTCAATGAGGACGAAGAACTGTTGAGACAAAATTAACTGCACAAAACAACCAGAAGGAGTGTTTGTAGGTTTGTAGTGATTTTGTAGGCGGAACAATTAGGTATGGCACAGAAAGTCCAAACATGATGGTGAAAGTGGACAGCAGAAAGGAAGTGGAGACAGTGGGGATAACAGTGGCAGACCGAGGGGCCACGTGGATGGGGCAGTGGCATGGTAACTGAAACCACTGGGGATTGTATCAGGGTTGCAATCTAGATAACTGGGATCTTCAAAGAATAATGGATAAAGACTGGGACATCAGAGTGGAAGCTGGCAAACTTGAAGTACCACATAGCAGATATTTTAGGCTTTGTCCATACAGCCTGTACAGCCTCGGTCAAAACTCCGCTGTAGCATGAAGGCAACCATAGACAGTATGTAAGTGAACGAGCCTGGCTGTGTTCCCATAAAACCTGATCTACAAAAGTAGCTGCCAGATTTGACCCACAGGCCATAGTTTTACAGCCCCCAAATGAGAGGATAATAGCAGTGAATCTGGGGACAGAGGGATTAGTTTTTCTCAAAGTGTGTTACGTACAGCCAGCAATGCTCAAGATGATTTCAGATGATTCATGAAAGGATTTTAAAACCTCTAATTGTGGAAAACTTCAACCATGCAAAATTATATAGAATAGCATGATGAATTCCCATGTAGTGAACATGCAACTTCAGTCATCACTAACTCACAGTCTTGTTTCACTTAAACCCTTAGCAACTATAACCTCCCAGATTAAACAGTTCCAAATATCCTATTTATTTTAAAATGATTCTTTAAAAGCTAAAGATGATACATATATAGTCATGATACTAATACCAGAACTAAAAATAAGTAGTGAATTCTTAATACCGTGAAATATCCAGTTGGCCTCATAGTTGTTATTTTTATATTTTGGTTATTTAAATTGGATTCACATAAATTTAAAGTACTGTGTTCTCTGAAAACTCTCTTTTATTTTTTTTAAAGATTTTATTTATTTGAGAGAGAGAGCATGAGCATAGGTGGAGAGGTGCCAAGGGAGAGGGTGTAGGAGAGACTGTCTGCTGAGCAGAGAGCCAGACACCCCAAAACTCTCTTTTAATCTGAAGGTTATTTTATATTTCTTATTTTTCATTTCCAAATTATTTGTTAAGTAAATTTGGCTTTTTATCCTGTAAAATTACTCACAGCTTGGGTTTTGCTCCTATATCCCTCGGTATTTCCATGTACCTCGTTCACTATTTAGATGGGTACAGAGATTTGATCACATTAACTTTTTGTTTTTATTTTTTGTGTTTTTGGCACAAGTACTTCATAGATGATACTGCATAGGTCCATCAGAGGCAGGTAATATCTGGTTGTGTGATGTTAAGCACCATTGATAAGTATTGCCTAGATCCATTAAGTCATTGTGGGTTGACAAAGAGTGATGCTCAAATTCTATCATTCCTTTACTTGTTACCTGAAGTCTTCTTATAGAGAAATCTCCTTTCATGAGCTAATTATTTAATAGATGTACAGTTTGCATAAGAAAAACAAAAAGATGTTTGATTCTTTCCCTTTATCAGTTTTAAAAAATGAGTTGGCTCAGTAGCACTCTTATAAGGTGACCAAAAGTATTTTGTATTAAGTATCATGAATTCATATGAATTTGAAGATACTGATGAATTTCAGTTCATTATGGTTATTATCCTTGTTATGCTGAATACGTCCATTGTATAAAATCTATCAGTCCTTTGTGATATGTTGCAAATATTTTCCCAGTTTGTCATCTGTCCTTGCTTGTGATACTGTTTTCAATGCAGTGTAATTCTTACTTTTATGGAAAAAGTTTTTCCCATTCTCAGATTATATAGAAATTCACTCATGTTATTTTTAACACTTGCATTGATTTTTATTAGCATTTACATTTGTGATGCCAGATTTCAAGTATTTAAAAATGTGACTAAATTTCTACTTTTGTATATCTCTAATGCTTTTTTCCTATATTTTCACTGTTTTTCCTTTCTGTAGTTTAGGTCAGAAATTTTCTATTCACCTATAATCCCCATTCACGAATCTTATTTTTTGTGATGTCCAAGTAAGTTTTCAACCCAATCAAATTAGTTCTTAATTTCTGATCTAATGTTTTTAAGTTATTGTTTTGGGTAGGTTTTTAATTCTTTGATGAAATTGTCCATTTTTTCATTTACTCCCTTCATCTTTTTCTCTATTCTTGAATATATTAAAAAGAGCTATTTTAATATTCTTGTTGGATAACTTCAATGTCAGTATCATTCAGATGTCTGTTTCTATGTTTGTTTTTTCTGTCTCTCTTTTTCTCTTTTTGCAACTTCTTCCGGCATAGATTTTTCTTAGTTATTACTGTCAAAGACATATATATATAATATACATATTATATATATTATATATTTGTAAAATAAACCCAACAGAACAGGGCTAAAATTAATGATTTAAAAATTTTCTGTTCTTAAAGAAATTAAGAGAAAAAAAGAGAGAAATATATATATGTAATCTTCTATATTCACTCATATATTTACCATTTCCTGTGCTTTTCATTCTATCTCATGGAGTGAAGTTACTGTTCAGTATCATTTCCTTTCAGAATGAAGAAGTCTAGAATTTCATATAAGACAAATCTACTTGCAGTGAAGCCTGTTTAGTTTCTTTTTTCATTTTTACTTTCAAAGGATAGTTTCATTGAATGCAGCATTCTTAGTTTGGGGTGCTTTTTCTTTCAGCATTTCGAATGTATCTTCTGATCATCAGTGTTTCTGCTGAGAAGTGAGACATTAATTGTATTATTGTCCTCTGCATGTGATTGCTTTGTTTTACTTTTCTTGCTGATTTCAATCGCTGCTTCCGTATTCCCTCTTTGTTTTTGGCTCCCAGCAGGTGGATTATAATATGCCTAGGTGGGTTTCTCCTTGTGTTTACTTTTTTTTGAGTTTTAAGATTCCTGTTAGATTAACCTGGAGGTAGATTAACTTTAGGGAAAGTTTTTCAAAATCAAGTTTGTGCCTTTAGATCTTCAAGTATTTGTTCTGTTTCACTCTCTTTCATCTCTCCTGCTATGACTCCCATAATATACATGTTAGGACACTTGGCACTATCCTATATGGCTCGAAAAGCTCTGTTTTCCTTCATTCTTCTTCTCCCTTTTCTTCAGATTATATATATATATAATTTAGATCATTTATTTGGGAGAAAGAGAGGGAGAAACAAAGCAAGTGGAAGGGGCAAAGGGAGAGGGAGAGAGAGTCCTAACCCAACTCCATGCTGAGCGCAGAGCCTGACACAGGATTCAATCTCATGACCCTGAGATCACTACCTGAGCCGAAACCAAGTGTTGGATGCTTAACCGACTGCACCATCCCGGCGCCCCTGGGCCATTTGTATTAATCAATATTCAAATACACTGATTCTTTCTTCTGCCATCTCAAATTGACTGTTGACTATCCCTAGTCAATTTTTCACTACTGACTTCATCTCCAGAAAAATTATTTGGTTCATTTGATAGTTTTCTATTTCTCCACTAGGATTCCCTATTTACTGAGTCATTTCTCTCATCTTTTGTTTTAATCCCATGGACATACTTATGAGAGCTGCTTTAATGTCTGTTAAATCCAATGTAGGACCTAATCAGAATCGGTTTCAACTAACTGCCTTTTTCCTGAGTATGGATCACACTTTCCTCTTTTCTTTATGTATCATCTTTTTTTGTTGTTGTTCTACACATAAAATAATAATAATGTAACAACTCCAGATCCAGTGCATTTTTTTAAGTTTCCTTTTTTTTTCAATTTTACCCATACCTAAATTATAAAATCTGTTTCCGCTTCAGTGTGTGGCTATTGATTTTTCTGCTCAAATTTTTATTGTAATCATTATATCTTTAGTTTAGTTTCCAACGAATTGCCCCTGCATCAGCAAAGCCCCTTTGTTGGTCCACATGAATTTGACAAAAATTGTGCTCAAATTCTTCAAGCCCATTAGGCTCCTACCCTCTACACATGCATGTGTGAGTGTTGGGTTGAGGGAGGTGGTTAAAGGGTGCATTCAATGGTGTCCCTTGGCTTTTGCTTTTCAATAAGCTCTCTGAGGTCTCCCCACTCACCTGTGTATTTTACCGGTCAGCCTGGGATGGGTAGACAACTTACCTCAGCTATTCTGTGACTCTAATTTCCAGAATCTTCATGTTAAGTGTCTGTCTGGTCTACTACTCACCCCAAATGGGATTTACACACCCATGCGAACCAAGCTTCAGTTTTACTGTTTCCTACCAAGTTTGTGCCTGTTGGCTAACAAAGTGAAGGGTCTTCACACTCAGAACTAATTTAAGTCTGCCTCTTGTGGAAGAAAAGCTGCTGTTTCTTGCAGCCATCTCCAAGATGGTAAAGCCACCTTTCTCACTGACAACACGGGGGAAGGGGAATGGAAGGACTCCTAGGGAAGCAGAGTAAAGACTCCTCCTATTTTTACTGAAGTTCTAGCATTTTTCCAAGAAGAGGTGTTTCTCAATTACATGTTTGCCTTTGGTCTTGAAATGATAGTTTTTATACATTTGCTCAGTTTTATACATGGCTTTTTTCACTGACCTTTTCATGGCCCCATAGCCACAAGCACCTCAACCTTCCTGTTGCCCCATTTATGATCTTTATTTTTTCTCTTTGTTTTAAAATATGTGTTTATTACTACTCTCTTCCTTATAGCAATGATTTATTTTTAGTGCTAAAGGTGAACATAGAGTCAACACTCACCCCAGCCTTTATATAAATGCCTCTCCAGTCTAACGTGTATTCTGTTGGAGAATCCTCAGGAAGTGCTCATGGGAGCACTATTCCCTGAGTTCTTGCACATGGCTCTAACAGGTTTTATGTAGTCTTCATATCAAAAGGCTGATTTTGCTGAATATAAAATCCTTAGCTCGCATTTTCTTTCCTTGAGTACATTAAATATGTTGCTACATTATTTTCTGGTATAAAGAGTTGCTATCAAAAAGTTAATAATCATCCTATTTTCTTTCCCATAACTGACTTTTAAAAAATACCATTATAATAATTTGTTTAATGTCTATTCTGAGCCTATTTTCCTACTTTTTCAGCATAATCTTTCAATATGTATTTCTAATCATTTTTTACTTTAAGAAATTATACTTGAATTATAATTTGTATTATTTTTTTCTGTCTGCCACTTATTTACTTCAGTGCCTTCTATTAGACATACTTTTAATCTTCTTTGCTTATCAAAGTGATACTTCTTCTTTGAGAGTGATACTTTTTCTTTTAAATTTTATTATTTGTTAATTTATTTTAAAATTTCCCTTTATTCAATTTTAAAATTCCTTTTAGTGCACTAACTTTTGGACCAAAATGGCCTTGTTTTAATTTCTACAATGAGTTGTTATTTCCAACCCTTTCCTGAGTTCTCTCACCTATCTCTGCTGAGCTTCCTTCTTTCTGACTCATTTACCAGTCTTGCTAAAATTTTTTGCAGCTCATATCATTTTCCTTATTTCTTTTACCTCATTTTTAGTTACTAGGCTACAGTTTTTATTTATTGTGAAATTATCTTTTTCTAATATGCTGCCACTGTTGAGAGGATAGTCTTTTGTTCTCTTTTCTGTTTTTTCTCATAGTATCTTTATGTGTAATTCTGCCCCATTCCTTTTCTATTGCTCATGCTTAAGGTAAATGCATGTTGATTTTTGCCATGGGAGGGTGGGCCAGGCTAGCTTTTGTAAAATCTTTAACGTCTCTAGAGCTCTCTCTCTGTTATTTTCAAGATAAGTAATATGCTCTTGTACTTTCTGAGATATGCTTCCTTTCCTCTTGTCCCTCACTTTTATTTAAATTGCTTGTTTACTTTCTTCTATTGGACCTGCCTTGTTATTTTGGATTTTGTTGCCTGGGTTTCTTCTCAGTATGGGATCTGCCTGAAAGGAACCCTCTGTTCCAACACTGACAAGACTCCCTTAAAGGGGGTTTCCCTTAAAGGCACTGGTAATCTGGTGCCTGCAAACTCCTTTCTCCATTTCTGCCGCTATTCTCAGATAGGCTGCATGTTTTCTCAGTGATTACCTATGGCTCTTTGGGTGGGGTGGTGGATGTTTCCTAGTTCTGGGGGAAATAAGAAGCCCAGCCGATTTTCCTCTGTTTATTTATATCAGTTGCTGATACTTCAGTGATCCAGTGGTTTATCCCCATCTATTAATGGGGATATATTGTTAATTAGTGTTCCTATACATATTGCATATGTGTTTTTAGGTTTGCTGCTCTAGTTACTTAGTTTTTATAGGGAGTTTCAGGAATATTTAAAAAGTTAGGTTGGTTGCATTACCAACTTCCCAGAATCTGGATCAACTTTACAAAAACTTAGTACTTATATATTTGGGTAATATACATTACAATATAATTAACATATCAAGTGGATTTCATGCACTTCTCAAATATTAATGCCTAGACCATTCTCTATTTAAAATAAACTTATATAAGTAAAACAATTATTTAAAAAATTACACTAATATCAAGAATAAAATTAAATAGTAGTAATGATGGTAAGCAGTCCTGGCAAACAATTTTGGTGCTGGTATACAAATAACTCCATTTAGAAGTGTTGTTATAGCTAAATTGTCTTAACCAGAAAAGACAGGGCTTTTTTTTAATTATGGGGTTGGAATAACATTTGGAAGCAGTAATGAGGAGCAAGGAAGACACCGATCTCACCTCCTCATTTTGAGGAAATAAGGACATAAGAAAATAAACAGCCACTACTGGAGAATGATGTAGGGAAGAGGTGCCCTAATGGAGAGGCCTGGTTTCAATTAAGGAAGGCAGGATGAACAAATTATCAGTAAAGCTTCTAGTGTTAAGAGATTGGAATATAACAAAGTCCTACAGGCTATAACATTCCAAACTGAGAAATATTTCACTTAAAAATAAATGCTAATAATAATAATGAGAATACTCATACCCATTAAATTCACAGAATTTATCTTAAGTAGCTGAATGCTATTAGTATGAGGATGATCCTTGCTATATAGGTTATAGCCATTTAAATAAACTAAAAACTCAAACTGAAAGACCACATGATTGAGTAATTGGAAATGACAAACCAAATGATGATACAAATATATAACAGCAAAAAAAAAATTAAGTAAAAATACAGGTACCATTTGTTGGTTAAAAGGATTGCAAAGCATGAGAAAACATATGTATAAAAATAAGATTTGTATAGACATAGAAAAAAGAAAGTCAGATTTTTAGGATATTAAGATGATAGAATTCATTTATAAATTATTCCTTGATACGATTATAGTTTAGTCACAATGTGTATGTGTGTGTCTGTGACTTTCCCAAAGAGAGACTTTGAAACTGATATTTATCTCAGATGACTTTTAAAAATGAGAAATTAATTAATTAATTAAAAAATGAATGAAAATAACCCATTAGCAATATCTTCTTCAGATTTTCTATCATTCCATCTTTGGAGGAATATTTGTAAGTTCTAAAAAGACAACTCCTAAGGGCAATAAGGCAGTAAAAAGATCAGTGAATGGCAGAGTTTGACAGGAGGGAGAGATGAATAGGTGCAGCACAGAGGATTTTTAGGACCGTGACACTATTCTGTATGATACTGCAATGGTGAATACATGTCATCACCTGTGAATACATACATCCCTCAAACCCATAGATTGTACAGTGCCAGGAGTGATCTCTAATGTAAATAAACTATGAGCTTGGGATGATAATGATGTGTCAATGTAGTTTTATCAATTGTAACAAATGTACCACTGTGATTAGGGATATTAATAGTAGGGGAGCTTGTGCATGCATGGGAGACAAGAGATATATGGGAACTCTCTGTACTTTCCATTCAATTTTGCTATGAACCTAAAACATATCTAAGAAATAACTTTAAACCTATTAGAATTTTTAATAAGACAATTAGAGGCTAGGTTATAATGTTTTATATTCTAACTGATCGAAAAATGTATGATCTGAAGCCTAAAGCACTATTTTGGGGTTAAATCAGAGGTACATACCCGATTGTGAGATGGACTGTTTTAGGGTAGTTTCATTGTAATTTTTCAATAATAAGCAACTCTCCGATTCTTAGTGGTTCCATTTTGCCATTTATACAACAAGGACTTTAGTAGGGTTTTGCCTTGTCATAGGTGTGCCCTGAGAGTAGACAAACCTCTACACTAAAACTGTTCCTGTTTCTTTCATAAAAAAGCATTTTATAAACCAATCACGTGTTCATGTCTCTTTCACCTGTATTTTGTTATAGTTACACAGGATGAATGGAGAAGCAGCCATATAATAGAAGTACAGATAAATCAGACTCTGGAAATACCATGCTTTCAAAATACCTCCTCAGAAATTTCGTCTGAGTTCACCTTTGCATGGTTGGTGGTAAGTGTTGACCTTTTCAGTGAATAACTACAATGATCTTTAAATATTAATGAAATAAAAATGAATAACAAGTAGTAATAGGGAAGGAAGCACACAGATGGAAGATTGGGGACTGGCAGGGGAAGGAAGGGTGGGCACTAAGATTCCTTCCAACTCAGCCAGCCTCTAGGTCTATGAATGCAGTAATTTAAAAATTAGTTCCTAAAGGTTAGTTTCTATTTCAAGCTATATACCAAACCCTGATTATAGAGAGAAAAGAGTGTGATGGTGCCCTGGAGAGGAACCACATGCAGCAGAAACCCCTACATACAAATATTTGTTTTATAAACAACATATGCAGAGGGAGAAACCTCTTTTCCTAGAATGCTTGCTGCTGCATCCTGGAGAATAAGCAACATTCCTTTAGATGGGGAGATGCAGACTCTAATGCTTACAAGATACAGGCAGAAAACATACATGAGAGAAACGGGCTATATGAGAAGCAGCCAGCACAGCTGTATTATTGACCCACGTTGGGGCAGGGCCATATTTGCCATGTTTTCTGTTAAGAAGGAAGGAAGGCAGAGAGGAGAGAAAGGGAAGGAGGAAGGGAAAAGAAGGAAAAGGAAGAAAGGGAGGAAGGAAAAATAAGGAAGGGAGGGAAGGGAGGGAGGAAGGAAGGAAGGAAGGAAGGAAGGAAGGAAGGAAGGAAGGAAGGAAGGAAGAAAAAAAAGTAAAAGAAAGAAGCTAGAAACCTAGATTTTTATGAGAAACTTTGCAAGGCGATCCAAGCAAACAGCAGCTAGCTTTGATCTAAATCTATAGTAGACCTCTAATATTGTTAGATTGGTTGATGACCCAAGATTAACAGAAAGAAAGCTAGAAGCACAGTTTTGAGAATCACAGAAAGAGGTGTTTATTTAGATGATCCAGAACATGATTTTGATCCTTTTCAGATTGTCATCAAAATGAAAACACAAGATTTAAAAATTCTTGCAGAACTCCTAGATCTCCATGAGGATAGTGGCCGATACACTTAGCAAAATGCTGTATCCACATAAATGATCACTCGTATTATGAGTTACCTAGTCTTTGTGGACCGGCTTGGAAACTAGACTCTTCACATATAAAAATTTATCTGAGGATGTGCCAAATCCAAAATAATGGACTTGCAAGGAGGCCTCAGAACACAACCTACTGATGAGTTTTCAGTGTCTAGATATTTTTTTTGGATCGTCAGTAGGATGAAAAGAAACTTTCTCAGACTGTTATAAATCTACAGTGTCTCTTTCTCATCTGTCAAAAAACAGTTTTTCACCCTTTATAAAACGGTTTGGTTCCCAAAATGTAGCTCTTCCTGTCATTGCATCAGTCATCTTAAACACCATACAAAGTGGTTCTCAGAAAGAAGTTGAAAAGAGGAGATGATCTCAAGAGGGCAGGAACTGGCTCCACTAAACATTACAGCAGTGGAAGTGCACTACATCTTGCTTTAGTTATTCATAGCTTCCACCAAAGGGCAAATGTTTCCACACAATTCACTATCAAGGGGAATGATCAAGTTTAATAATAATAATAATGCAGTCTAATGAAGCTTGAGTTAGTTGATCTATAATGTTCTTATCTTATCTAAAGGCTAGGCTATCTGTTTTTTCCTAGCAAGTGTCAGTCCTTCAGCCAGCCTGTGTCTTTTCTGTGACTCCTGAGCATCTCCAGGACAAAAAGCTACGCCACCCATCACCTAGAATATAGACACTCGATAAAGACTCAATAAGTAATTGAATGGATCTGTTTCTCTTTGTGCCTCTCCCCCACAGTCCTATTCCTTGGCCTCATATTAAACTGATGGTCACTAAATCCATGCTGGTTGTTCAACTGGTTAATGAGCATCTCGTTAGGTATCAACAACTAGATAACTGATAAGGCATCTTCTGTGTTGCGGTTTCTTCAAAGAAACGAAGAAGGCTATGCAGACGTTATCTGTGGATCCGGCCTGGGCACGTAAGAGAATTAGGGGGTAAAAAGTGCACCTAAGGTCACACAGTGAGGCAATCCTAAACTTCAAGAACCTCCAGCCACGCTGTCACTTTGAAGAATGCACCGCGATTCAGATGACTTGAGCAATCTTTTTGAAAGAAACTTCTCTTCAAAGGGAGCATCGTATTGGCAAATGTGCTGAGGAAATTCCACTGCACATTCCCCTTTTAAATGTCAGAATCTATTTGCTCCTCCGATTTACATCTGTGCTCCACACTGTTGGCAGCTGTGGGATTCAGCAGGTCTGAGAGGAAATTCACTAACGTGTTCATAGAGGGCATCCACTGCAGCTGGACACAAATACCCACTCAGTCCATATTTTCATTCCTTTATCTCTTGTTAAACTGGCAGTTATAATCATAACAAGCCAATTGTTTTTAAAAATATGACACAGTGTGGCTTTTAGAAAAAGGTTAAAGAGCGGAGGTAGGAAAGATGAGTGGAGGAGGGTAGGAGTCTACTGGACTGAGCTCAGTTACTCCCGGAGGCTGCAAAGTGCCTCCCCCCATTCACATGCCGCACTAACCCCAGAGACAAAATTGGTTAAATATTTTATTTATTTGACAGAGGGAGAGATAGGGAAAGCAGGAACACAAGCAGGGGGAGTAGAAGAGGGAGTAGCAGGCTTCCCCCTGAGCTGGGAGGCCGATGTGGGGCTCGGACCTAGGACCCCAGGATCACAGCCTGAGCTGAAGGCCGTCACTTAACCAACTGAGCCACCCAGGCATCCCTGGAAACAATTTTATAGACTAAAATTGTTTTAATCTAGGTCACTGAAAAACAAAAGGCATGTCTTCTTGTATGTGGGATTTTATAAAATCTAATTAATTCTGTTATGACCCTCACAGGAAAGGTGATCATTGAGATCCTCCATTATCACAAAAAATGAATTTGCCTTGTGTACCCAACCCCATGCAAAGGCTGTGTTAAATGTGTTTGTGGGACGGTTTCTCTGTCTTTGGGGAAGTTACATTCCAGGATGGCAACTACACTGAAGTAGAAAGTCATCAGACGCAAATAGTGTATCTAACATTGATCTAGCATGAGAGGTAATTAAATAAACACAAAGAGTTAATCCTTCAGTGGACACCGAGGGTTTATGTACATGATGGGATGATGAATAAGAAGTCATAGGATGATTGTGTTTAGATGGTGTGCAGTTGGTATATAAAGGAAAAGCAATACTTTTCCGGTTTATGTCCTGAGGCAAGTATAGAGTCATCTGGGAAATTTTGCAGGGGCTTATTCTGGGAACTTCTAAATACAGTCTAATATTCTGTTTTCAAAGTATCACCCTGATTTCCTACAGCATAAATTTCAGTTCAGTCCAACAAACACGTATGAATCTGTTTTGAGTGTTAGGTCCTGCAGGAATACAAAACTATATCACATATATTTCCTGCCATGAAATACAGCTTTAATAAAAACATGAGAAATGGCAGCCAAAATGTAAAATAGTTTGATTCTGCATAAATGTACCTGGAAAAGATTCTTAGGTTATATTTGAGCTGGATGGTTCAACAACAGTTGGCCAGCAAACATCAGACATGTACTACACCAAGACCCGGGGACCGTGAGTACAAGTTGGTAATGGAGGTGGAGAGAGAGATCCAGGAAATGTTTGATTCCAAAGTTAGTGAATAAAGAGAAACCCATGACTTTTCTCCTTAAAATCATGAAGACTAGATCAGATTCACTGTTCAATATTTATGATAAAGGTACATAACTAAAACCTAGATACTTATATTTCTTTACATTTCTGTCTATAAATATATCTTTTCCATATATTCTTCTTCAGTATTTGTAATGTTTTATATTTAAACAAGAAGCAAACTGCAATTATAAACAATATTGGTTTCCCATGCTCGTGGGAAGCCTAGCTGGTCAGAAAACGAGAAACAAGACTCACCCTCTACCTGATGGCAGCTGAACCTAATTATCTTCACTGTGATCAGAAATAAAGTGGTAGCCAAGCCACAAAGGACTAACAACCAATTGTGGTGATTGGAAAAATATGGTCCTGGTGCTGTAGGAAGGAGACGTGGGGAGTTTTGCAAGCACCCACCTTGACAGCACTGACTGGATAGAAAATAAATGGAAGAAATGTGAAGATAGGAAGCAATTTGGAGATAAAGAAGTAACAGCTGATAAAATTAACAGAATTTATTGAATGTCTCCATACACTCAACACCTGACATGGGCTGTGGTCGGCACAGCCAGGTCTGATGTGGTGCTCAGGCCAGCCTGGAGATGAGATAAAATCACTAAATCAAACAGTACCAAGGGCTCTTTTCTGTATTTGAAATTCTGATTCTAGTGCCAAAACAGGAAAGCCTTCACAAATTATTTTAAGGTTTGTCATGAAGGTCATTGAGGAACATATACGAAGAGCTTTTTATGATTCAATAGGACCCTGCCCAGACCTCATCGTGCTAATTATCTTATCCATCTCCTGCCCAAAATTAAATTATGCATTTATTTCTCTTCTGTGGGTCCTGATTTTTTGTGTGAATTTATTCTCCTCCTCAAAGATACTAGAAGCAGAAAAGGCAAGGACTGTTTGTTCTCCTACTGTTATGAGGCTGAATATAGCAAAATCATTAACAACATGACTTTTGGGAGGGAAATTGTTGTTTTCAAATTCTGGCTCTTCTGTTTACTAACTGTGTGACCTGGGAGCTAGGTTGGGGTGAGGTGAGCAAGACCCTCTCCTGAGGTACAAAATTTCAGGGACTGCCCCCCAAATCAGTAAATAAGATACAAATTTTAATGAACTATTTTTTTGAAACCAAAATTTAGGGGAAATGCATAATGAACAAAATATCAAAATTTTAAATAAAAATAGGCTGTTGTTCTTGTCTGTTTTGAGTCCCAGTTATGCTATTCAAGGAGCAGTATTTTCCAATTAGCCTGTGGTTTCTGGGACTTCATGATCTCTTATCCCCCAAGGGTACAACTTTACACAGCCATAAAAATTTTTTAATTGTAGATTTTTTCTTTTTTCCAATTGGTCAAAATATGGGAGAATATTTTAAGAAGTGTATATAGAGGTGCACATCTTTCCTTTTGTCTCAGAACCCAGTATGACTTTGGATATGTTGCCTAAACAAAGTTTTAGTTCCCTCCTGTGTAAAAGGGGATGATTATAGTATTGACCTGACGGTGGTTATGAAGTATAAAGAAGGTAACACAAACTAAATAACTTAGCATAGTACCTGTCCTCAGTATCTATTTAAAGTTCATCTTTAAAGGATCCATTTTATGACTCTCCATGATTCTTCACTTCAGCCTTGCAGATTGTGAATTCTCATGAAATGCAGACTGATCATCAGTGAGACTGGAGGACAGTGAGTTTGTCTTACTTGGGTGTCGGGACGAGCATAGGTGTACCATATACGTTAGCCAGATCAGGCTGCCTTCCTCATTAAATTATATGGGTCCTCCAATTTGAGAGTCCCATTAAGTTTTAGAAATATTTATTAATATTTTTTAAAGTTGTCAGTTTTTTTTTCTTTCAAGAACAAGGAGAAAAAACAGAGTCAAGACTCTGTACAAGACCTCTTACCAGTCTGCTTCCAGCCAACAGGTTACCTAAGATCACTATTATGAGGTAGGAGCTGAGGTGTACTCTCTGACCCCATCACCAAAGGTGGATCAATATGTCATAAAAGAGCTCCTTCAATCAACCAATTGCCCATCCCTCCGCAGTCTGCAATTTGTATAAAGGCCTTGGCTTCCTGGAATTTCTTTTAAATTTTTCATTCCAAATACTAAAAAAAAAAAAAAAAAAAAAAAAAAAAAAAAAATTCTTTTTATTACTTTGTGATGATTTGTTTTTTTATTAGTATATGTTTGTCTCTGAGGCTTAATTGTCCCTGGACCTGGGCATCTCTGCTTTCAATGCTGTGACTTAAATACCTTGTTTTGTTTGACCTTTGCACAAATTACTTAGCCTTAATTTGTTCCGGACTGTCATAAGGAATAAATAAGACCTGAAAGGACTTTGCAGAGTGTCCAAATGTAGTAGGTGCTAAATAAATTTAAGCTGTGATTAAGAATATAAAATTTTGATGGTGGTGGTAACATAATATTAGCATTATTTTCCCCTCTTCCGGCTCCAGACATTTCATTGTTTGCCTGAGCTCATTTTTTACCCACCTCTTCTCTCATTTGCTCTGTGAAGGCGGCCATTCACATGCAGGTTCTTGCCTCAGCCCCCCTTTTAACTCTTCCATCAAATAACTACACTGGCCAGTCACACAGAGCTACACAGTAATGGAAAGGCAACTTTTGTCTCCCTAGTTTGCAACCCTCTGACTGCCTTTCTTCCCACTACTAGCAGGTGGAAATGTTCCAGGTGGAATGTCATTTACTAAGTGACCAAGAAGCCTTTTGAACTCTTAAGATCCTCACAAAAACAGAACCTGTGCTTGAAGCAAGAGCTGTGTCAGTGAGCAGGTTGTGCAGACCTGCAGGGGAAGCCTGCCTCCTTAATGATTGGCCTCCAGATCAGCAGTCAGGGAGTGAACAGCCTTCTAACTGTCTTCTTCGTCACCACCCAATACGAAGGGCTCCTTTCAGAGTCCCTGTCTCCAGGGTACAAGCTCTCTCCCTTTAATTTTCTGTGTGCTTCTTCATTAGGAAGATAGCAGCACTGACACCTGGGTTCTTCTTTATGTGGGGATAAAGGTATGTACATTGATTCAGGAGGAAAATCTTGAGCAAGCTATCATTCTTTACAAGGGGCACTATCTATGTATGTTTATGTAAAGCTGTTACCAGTCCTAGGCATATCCACCTGAAGAATGGTGTCTTACAGAAGAGTCTCTACAAAATACACTCTGGAAATATCTGTATGAACTATTTAAGAAGTCTGCCTTCATGTCTCCACCATTTCTGCTCCTATACTTGAATTCTCTCACTCACCCAGCTTCCATTTCCATCACTCTGAATCATCTGGTTTTTTAACAGATTTAAGCCAGAGATTCCAAGTGACAGATCTTTGTTTTCATTTTTTGTGTGTGACTCCTTCCCCATCAAACGTGCATTGCTGTTCAACCTTCTTCATCTTAGTTCCCTTCATTTTCCACTGATCCCTGCATATAATGGTTCATCTGTTTTTTAGAGTTAGACCAGTGCTTCTCAATCCCAAATCCTTTGAGTACCTTTAAAAAAAATGCCCCAGCCTGAGTCTCATCCCAGAACAACTGAGGTAGAAACTCCAGAGGACAGACTTTGTGCATCAGAATGTTTTCAAAGCAACTCAATTGAGAATTTAAGTTATACGAAAGAAGAATGAGGGCATAACACTTCCTCTACCCTTGTGCCCCTCAGAGCCCCTTCCACACTGGCCCTTAGCACATTTACTGAACTGACCAGCACAGTGATACCCCCAGGACCTTGTCCATGGAAATTCTGGGTATTGGCAAGAATAACAGGAGCTTTTCTTCACAGACCCAAAAAAAGGATATGGAATAGAAGAGCCACACACTTCAAATAAACTCTGATTTGTGGAGTTTAGAAGGGACCCAAGAGGTCTCTTCACCTCATCCTAGTCCTGGCCCCAAGCGGAGCTAAAATGAGCCCTTTTCTAAAGGGAAGGTGGAAGGGAGGATAACTGTAATCCAGTTCGGGTGTAGATTTTAAAACACAACGGATATAGCACATTTTTGCATTAAGATTCTTGATCTTAAAATGAGAATTACGACCTTTCATTAGCACCCAGTGCTGTGCCCTCCAAATCCCACCCCCAATATGCATCTTAGGGAAGGTTATGAAGGGGACGTTCTAGTCAGAGCATCAAGTTTCTATTCATTTTAGGAGAGGGTGACTGTAGTTGTCAACTGAAAGTCAAGTGTAAAGATCTTTTCTCTAATAATATACTAAATATCTCTTAATATTAATTCCTCATTCATCATCTCTATTTTTACGGATATAAATGAATTAATGCATGTGGAACATCTAGCCCAGAGCTAGCATGATTGAGTGCTCAGTAACTAGTAACTATTTCTTTCAGCAGGAGGATAATGGAACTTGGGACACACTTATCACCCGAGGTCACTCCATCAGCAATTCCACATTGTTTAAAGACAGAATCAAGCTAGGCACAGACAATAAACTCTACCTCTCTCCCGTCCAAATCCACGATGATGACCGGACGTTCTCCTGCCACATTACGGTCAGACCTGGCAAAATCTTGAGGAGTTCCACCACAGTCAAGGTTTTGGGTAAGAGTTTTTGTTCTCTGGGCTCCCTGCCATCTTCCTGTCCATTTCTGCAGCCTTGCTCCACCAGGGAAAGAAGGTGGCCTATTAACTGAAGAGCAGCACCTCCCTCCCACCCCCATCCCATCCCCTACCCCCTACCCCGCCCCTGCTGTAGCTACTCGAGAGCTGGTGCCCTTGAGACTCTCATTCATGTTCGGGGTGACGATAAGGAGAGAAGTTAAAGAACGATGATCGAGTTGATGGAATGAAATCACACCGAGAGCCATACATTGGCCAATTTCCTAGTGACCACTCCTTATTTACAACTTAAATGTTTCCTGAGAATATTGGAAATCTCTTTAATTATAACTGCCAAAATCGAATTACTTAGTTCTCTAATTGTCTTGGTCGTTTGCTGGAGGAAGGCAGAATAGGGCCAGTGCGAGAAAAGGGAAATGATAGCACAGCAGCACAGCTCCAAAGAAACTGCAGGAAGCCCTGCATCCTCAGCAGGCACAGGGCCTCAGCAAAGGAGTCTGCGGGATGCCCCCTGCAGGATGCCCCCTGCAGGATGCCCCCCGTCTCTGCATTCGCAGAAGTGTGCAGGAACTGCGACATCCACCCTGGCCTCACTCAAATTGCACAGCCTCTGTAGGGAGGAAATTTGGGGGAAATGTGAAAATCCTACTTTGCTCAGTGACGTATGGCAAAATCAATAAATACAAGCCTCTGGATTTGGATTTTTTTATCTTTGTCACTAAGAACTGTGTTTTTTAAAAAGTCATTTTTAAATGGAGGAAAAGAGAAGAGCCGTGATGTGGAGAAGCAATTAATTATTTTTGCAAATGAGGTAAACAGAGAAAATAACTTCACAGAATCTAAGGGCTTGAGCTACTAGATCTTCCTTAAGTTTCTTGGACTGACTGGACAAGTGAATCATCTATGCTTTTACCTCGAATCTTATTGCATTCTTTGTAAAGATCAGAGAATTCAGGATGTTGAGGAAAGCAGCCATAGCCAGGATTTCTGTAATTTGAAGTCTTTTGCTTATAGCTCTTCCTATTTGCTGTCTGGCCAGCCCTCCTCCCCTCCTCCCCTCCTCCATCTGTCCTGGGGGTGGGGTGGATGAGCTGAGAGATAATCCATCATCCCTGAAGATCAGGTTGCTTATGGAGTCTGAACAGTGCTCTGTGAAGAGGTGGGAAAGACTGTTCATCTCTCATCGATATCCTCCTCCACTCACTTACTGGGGCGTGACTATCTTCGACCCAACATGAAACGGACTCATCCGGCCTGGCTTTCAGCAAATCAATGAAGGCAGATATCCAGGATGTGAAAAGAAATATCAATTCTAAGTTAGGCGAACTATGTCCCATTTGACCAAGGGTTTTTGCACCTCAGCTTGATCTTACTGCCTTGTCAACGCTTAAACCATGCCCTGTATCTCTCTCTGCAACACATACTTCCATCTTCGTTTTGATTACTTTTCATTTTGACATCTCGCTCTTCTGGCCCTGTTTGTGTCTACATCTCTCTCTCTCTCTCTCTCTCTCTCTCTCTCTCTCTTTCTTCTTTGATCTCCTTTCAGTGGGTGCTTAAAAATAAGAGGTTCTGCCTGCTCGTTCATTAGCGTTTCCCTGCTTCCTGGCTTTCCCCTGTAGCAAATGCACCATCCAGGCTGTGCTTTGTCGGTCCCATCCAGTCCTTAGACGGTGTGTGTAGGCCACCAAGTGCATATATGACAGTGGCCCTGGCATGGAAGGAAAGTACATGTCTTATTCAGAACCCACTCAGCACCCTTCGGTGACTCCTCAAATAGAACAAGCCAAAAATTAAAACTTGAAAACCTTGAAATAAATACCCAAGTGTAGCACAGACCTTACTCCAGCTCAGATGCCCAAAATCCAGCTTATTTCTTCTTCCTTAATAATGCCTCCATTCTCTAACAGTCCAGGGACCAGAAGCTTCCCTGTCTTCCTTCCTACTTCTGTCCCTCTCTCAATCTCCTCTGACTTTACTTTCCTTAGCAAGGGACATCACAGGTTTGCTCCTGCCCCCTCCTAAGTCCAAAGCCTGACTGTTCAGAACCTTGAAAGGAATGTCTGTCTAGAGCCCTTGCAACTTGCAGTGACTGTTCTTTCTTTCAGGTCCTTCATTCCAGTGGTGGTTGTTGCTAATATGAGGTCAGAATGCCCCTTGTCCCATTAGTGTTTTAGGGTATATTTTGGTTTGGGTTCTTCTGAAAGAAAACATTGAGACAGGGGCGCCTGGGTGGCTCAGTTGGTTAGGCAACGGCCTTCGGCTCAGGTCATGATCCCGGAGACCCGGGATCGAGTCCCACATCAGGCTCCCTGCTCGGCAGGAAGCCTGCTTCTCCCTCTCTCACTCCCCCTGCTTTGTTCCCTCTCTCGCCGTGTTTCTCTCTGTCAAAATAAAATAAAACCTTTAAAAAAGAAAAAAGAAAGAGAAAATAAAACACTGAGACAAGGATTTGAGTTAAATTAATTTATTTGAGATTTACTTATTGAGGGAATTTATGGGGAAGCGTCAGAAGAGAAGTGGGAGAGCCGTGGAAGGGAAGGAAGATAATGAAATGTATGTGATCATGCTGGTTACCAGTGTGGGCTTAGAACTCACTCCCACAGGGAAGCTCTGGAAGAACACACATCAGAGCTCTCCCAAATAAAGGTAAGGAAGTTGGGGTATTATCCACCAACTCCCTATCTATTGCCACCCTTAGCTCTCTAGACTTCCAGTTCTCCCTACTTGTGGACTAAGTGTGCTCCCATAAATCCTTCGGAGGGACGCATTAGGTATGCTCAATGAGAGGACTTCAGCAAGTAGAAACAAGTGCCAGGTGGCTGCAGGAGACACGCCAGCGCCCGCAACAAGCTTACCGTTTCATGTCTGCCGTCAAGAACTGTTTTGAAGCCACATAGATTCAATCAAATGTACTCAAGGTCTGTTTTGTGCTGGCACTGTTAAGTGCTAGAGATGGAGAGATGAATGAAACAAGCTGGCTTCTAGGCACTTACAATCTAGCATCAAAATCACTGAGATACTCTGTGGTGCTTTTTAAGATCTATATCTTCCATGAAGGTGTAAATTTCTTAAGGACGGTGAAGGTGATCTGTCCACCTTTGTTTCCTAGGCATAGCGTACTGCTGGGCACACAGTGGTTATTTAATAAATATTTGATGAATGATGAATCTTACACGCCTGTGTGCATGTACATGCACGCACACGCACGCATCCACACACTAGTGGCCAGATAAGATGACAATTAGTGCCCCTAACTATGTTTTATTTGCCTTTAAGCTAAGCCAGAAATCCCCATGATTGTGGAAAATAACTCTACAGATGTCTTGAGAGAGGTAAGTCACATTAAAGCCTTTGAAAATATATAGTATAATATGCCAAGGTATGTTGTGTTGCATCTTTGTCCAGAATGTTTCCACAAAGGACCTTATTCCTTGGCCCTCAGTCAGTTAATTTCTGGTGAGGAAGAAGGGAAGCTGAGTTGATCCTAGAAACCAAATAGGAATCCTTACTTTCTAACTTCGGGCTCTTAGAACATGTGATCTGTAATTCTCAGTCCTTAAATTTTCTGGAAAAATTGACTCAGTAGTTAAATTTCTCCTTAATAAAAACTGGAGAAGGTAGTGAAAGAAAAGTAGGACAGAAAGCAGTGTGAATTCTGGTGTGAAAATGAGGCTTTTGCTTAGCTGCCTTTAATTTGTTCTAATCCATTTGCTATACCAGCTTTCCTATAGTTTTTATTTGAAAGTAACAAGAGGAAAAACGTCCTTCTGTAACTCTTTCAGAACCCTGGCTGCTATTCCTCAAGCAGTAGGGAAAAGGGCAGGTGGAAAAGGGAAGTCGAATAGGGCCATCTCACTTCAGTTTCTTGTAGGTAAGTTCCCAGCCTCGAGCCACTAGGTTCTGGGCTCACTTGCCAGCTTTTCCTGTTGGCTGTGATCTTGGGCAAAAAAACCTCAGTCTTTTTTTTTTTTTTTCCTATATCTATGAAGAGGATAAGAAGGGTATCTGTATATTGTTGTTCTTAAGAATTAAATGAAATAATGTATAGAAGATTCTTAGTATAAATATGGCAGATATTAAGCGTTCAGTGAATATTATGACTGTTGCTATATTGTTATTACTATTAGTGTTAATCAACTGTCTTGGGACACTTTGACTTAATTCAAGCTTTTCAAAATCCCAATTTGTAAGATAAATATTCCTGTGAATTCTCAAACATTTCTTGCTACATGGGATGAAAGTTACACTCATATTCTAGTTTCTTCTAGTTCTTCAAACACTAACTCACAATTTCTGATCCTACTGAATATGAATTATTTAATTTGGCAGCTCTGTACATATCATAACTCAAACTCTGTAGGGTGGTTTTAGATGAAAATATACTTGTGTCTTCTGTTGATTTTATGTATTAGTCTCCTAGATAATTGCCATTGTAATCCTGAGTATATAAAAAAGATTTAAATTTTTTTCTTCCACGATTAATCCCAATTTTATTAGCAGACTTCATTTCAATAGTTTGAATAAACAAACTAATGGCACAATGCTTGATAGGTATTTTTGTTTCTTATAAGGATTTCTTGAAGGTTCTTTATGCCAGTGTTTACAGGTAATAAGGACTCAGTCCAGATATGGAACCATAAGATTAGATCCAAGAATTCTAGATAAAAGAAAAAAGACTTTCTCTTACATGTTATCAGATTTCCTTTTCTGTACCCATGCTTACCGAGGTTCTGACTAGAAAAATCAGAGAACCTTCCTTCCTGGGGAATTAGTGAATAATCTCTCAACGACTCTACATAGCCAGTGACAGGACACAGCTTGTCTGTGGATCTTTTAAGATTTTGCCAAACATTAGTAATTCTTTACCTAATGTTCTTAGAGTCCCCATTGTATTTTTAATAGCTTCTTAACTCTTCAAAGCCCTTTGACATGCTTTTATCGAGTCATGCTTTCAGTGAACCTCTGAAAAAGGTAGGGCATCAGTCATCTTACAGATGAGAGAGTCTGCACAACTGACTGAGTCACTAATAAAGAGCAGAGCAAGGATGAGAATTTAGCATGCCTGATTCCAGGCAGGATGGTCTGATGAGAGGAGTCTATGGTTCAGGGGCAGAGAGAACTAATGTCAAATCCTAATTTGACCACCTTCTGGGTACATATCTTCCTCTAGTAGTTAACCTCCACGAGTCTCAGCTAAGTCATCTAAAACTTGGATCAAAATTAATATTTCATAGAATTCTTAGACGAATTAATTTTATACACAGTAATGGAGAACATTGCACATAATAAATGTCTCAGGAGTATTTCCTTCCCCCCACTATTTATCATTCACCTTCTCTTTCACCCATTCCTTCATCTGCATATATATTCATAAATCTCCTGTGTGATTGATTTTAGGAGGCAGTGTGGGACAATGAAAAAACAGAGCATAGATTGTGGAATCCGATAGACCTGGGTCTGAATTCTCTTCCATCACTTACCAATTCTGGCCCTTGGGACCTCGATTCCTTAGCTCCCTCGTCTGTGAGCAGGGACAATGATCCCAACCCCTTAAAAGTGATATAAAGATATGAGAGAACATATGCAAAGTATCTCCCATCTGGCAACCATAATGGTAGGTTAATGGTAATTTCCAACCCCCACCCTTCATTCCTTAGAAATTAATGAATTCAACATGTTCACATTAGATGCCTACTATGTACTACCTATTCACTATACCAGCAGCCCTTGGTGTTAAAGTAATACAGATTTGGTCAGTTATGAATTATGTTTTCCAGCATTACTAAAGCACAAAGTTTATATTAATTTGGGTTTTCCTGAAAAATAAAAAAGCCCCCAAATTATCCTAACAATTATGCTTCAGGCTTTGACCTGACAGGGTTGTCCAAGGAAGAGTGTCACACCTATGGGTATCATATGCTTGTGAGTTCCAGGGCGAGGCTTCACCAGGGCCCCAGCATGGCACACAGCCTCACCCTGCAGCTAAGATGAAAGGGAGTCTTTACTGAAACCACAGGGCTGCTTCCTGTACCAGACTTAGTATTCCAACAAAAGATTTTGGCCTAGGGGCGCCTGGGTGGCTCAGTTGGTTAAGCAATTGCTTTCAGCTCAGGTCATGATCCTGGAGACCTGGGATTGAGTCCCACATCAGGCCTCCTGCTAGGAAGTTAGGAAGGAAGGAAGGAGGGAGGAAAGAAGGTTGGAAGGGAGGGAGAGAGGGAAAGAGAAGGAGAAAAAGAAAAAGAAACAAATAGTGGGGGCTCAGCAGTTTTAGATAGCACATTCTGTTACGTAGTGAATTTAAACCCCACAATCAGGTGCATGATTTTGCCATTAGGTAGGAAGGGGAACACATGAGGAGGAGATTTGGCAGATACTCAGTTTGGCTTTAAAAATGCTAAGGAAGGAGGCTCCTGGGTGGCTCAGTTGTTAAGCGACTGCCTTCTGATCCTGGAAACCTGGGATGGAGCCCCACACGGGGCTTCCTGCTCAGTGGGAAGACTGCTTCTCCCTCTCTCAGTCCCTCTGCTTATGTTGCCTCCCTAGCTGTGTTTCTCTATGTCAAATAAATAAATAAAATCTTAAAAAAAAAAAAATTTGGCCTAGAGAGCCATCTGCCCACAGCCCTCTCCCTGCATACCCCACTCCAATGATGTAAAAAAAGAAGGCACAAGACAGAGATGCATGGAAACTCCAGAGTTTACTCAGTAGTCCGGACTTTCCTTGAGCCACATATGTCTCTATTTCATGCCTGTGCTTTCTGCTCTAACACCATTATCCTTGTTATTCTCTACCTTTATGATGTTTGACAAAAGTTAGGTGAAAAAATATATAAAAAGATGGGTGCCTGGGTAGCTCAGTAGTTAAGCATCTGCCTTCAGCTTAGGTCATGATCCCAGGGTCCTGGGATCAAGCCCCACATTGGGATCCCTGCTCAGCAGGAAGCCTGCTTCTCCCTCTCTCACTCGCCCTGCTTGTGTTCCGTCTCTAGCTGTGTTTCTCTTTGTCAAATAAATAAATTTTTAAAAATCTTAAAAAAAGGAAACAAAAGTAGTTGGGGTTAAAATGCCTGAAAAGGGGGCACCTGCATAGCTCAGTTAAGCATCAGATTTGATTTCTGCTCAGGTCATGATCTTAGGGTTATGGGGTTGAGCCCTGTGTCAGGCTTCAAGTTCAGCTCTGCTTTTCTTCCTCTCCCTCTACTCCTCCTCCATGCTTATGCATGCTTTCTCTCTAAAATAAATAAGGAAATAAATTTTTTTAAAAGCCTGAAAATGAAGAGAAGCTAAAATCAAAAATGACATATGAAGTAGATACCAGAATCTAAAAACACATATTACCATTCAGCAGTATGGCTCTGGCGGCTGTTTGCAGATTTCATTGTTGGTGTTTATTTAATCATGATTTTGCAAAGCCTGAAACTTTGTGGATTCTTTGTCCTTCTTAAACTCTATTTCAAGTGTGTGTGTGTGTGTGTGTGTGTTTTAAGACTAGGTATTAGAGCATCTTCCCCTTCCATCCATCCTTCCTTCCTTCCTTTCCCTCCCTCCCTCCTCCCTCCTCCTTCCCTCCCTCCTTCTTTCTTTTCTTTTCTTTTCTTCTTTCTTTCTTTCTTTCTTTCTTTCTTTCTTTCTTTCTTTCTTTCTTTCTTTCTTTCTTTCTTCCATCTTACAACACAATAAGGCTATGATTTCCAAAGTCCAGCCCTGGGACTCACAGCAGCCATCATCATTTTCAGTGTGAGTCCCTGAGCTTGTATCCCAGCTGGAGAGGGCGCTGAAAATGGCACCATACCCCTTTTGGAATCCATATGGGAAGTGAAATCTCTAATATCAGGCAGGTTTCTAGAAAAAAGGGAAATTATAAGCCTGCAGTACAGTTTGGGTTTTTCACAAGTTTGTGTTTGGGCTTGTGCTTATTCTACAAACAGCTCCCAGGGAAGACAGATGTGGCTGTTAGAGCTGCAGACAGTCTAAGGACAAGCACTAAGAGGGAGCCACACACAGGTAGGGACGAAGCAAGGCAAGAAGCCATTATTATACCAGGATCTTGTCTGTACTCTGGAAGGTTGCTGCCCGTAAAGGGCTTGAGCTTATTTATGAGACAATGACAGACCGTGTTTATTAGCTGTTGTCTCCCCAGTTCTCACCACCCGTCACCCTACCTCAGACCCAGTAAAAAAAAAAAAAAAAAAAAAAAAAAAAAAAAAAAAAAAAAAAAAGAAAAACGAAAAACAACAGGGTTCTAGAGGAATCATTCAAAATAAAAGTCAGCTCCAGCAAAAAAGCCACAGTCCTGGCCAGTTGGTTTTATTCTATTCCCAAGTAGAACATATTAGGCATATTCTCAACAGCCCAGGGAATTGTTCTCTCCCTATAGACTATTAGGTTCCCTTTTTTCAAAGCATCTCTGAGTATTTAAAAATAAACATTAAAAAAAAAAATCAGGGAACAGTTGGCATGCAGCCAGCATCTCAAAGACAGGGATGATAAAACCCCAAACCTACTGCTCAAATGAATGTGGGGACAAAACAAATGCAACCCAAGTGTTAAAAATTGACCTCAGAACCTAGGAAAATGTTCTCTGTCCATCAGTCTCCCAGAGAGTCATAGCCTCTCATCTTTCAATGGTGAAATTTTTGTGTGGGGGGTGCGGGGGGAGAAATTGTCTTTTTTCTTTGTTCACACTTCTTCTCGATCCCTTTTCCTTTCTCTTTTGGTTCTCCAACCCCACCCCATCTCTCAGCCTTTTCTTTCTGAGTTTGTCTCATCCCTTCCTTATGAACTCCGTCTTTTACAGACCTTAATATGAAATTGGATTATATTTTAAAATATGCATGAATAACTTTCTATATCCTCTGTTCTTACTGTTTCACCCGAGTGAGTTGAAAAGTCTTCGGTTCTCTCTGTGCTAATTACACACGAGTGACCTATGTGTTCGGTTGTTGAAAAGACTTGGAGGATTCAGACAGGTTGTGCTGGTGACACATCTTTAATATGAGCAGGTGGTACAACCCAGCACCAGGGGGAGAAAGACCTGCACTGGACTTGGCCCGAGATCTCAGGCGCAAGCTTCTCTGTCTGTCCGCAGCTGGGCCCCAAAGAACAAGCTCTGTCCCCAGGAGAACTGACCACCAGGATGTGTGCAAACACCTAGGCCCCAGAAAGCCAAAGCTTGGCTCCTGGTGGGGTCTCTTAGAGTGAGCTGGTCACATAGGCACATTCCAGCCACCTGACCAGCCTCAAGTGTCAGAACCCTCAGCTCCACCAAAACCAAGTGCAAAGCATAAATCCTGTTATTTTCACTCAGCAACACAGCAGCATAGTACATTCCGCCCCCAAACTCATAGACTCATGGTGACAAAACAACATTTATCTTCAGTTAATACATTTTGAAGTTTTGATCAGGACAGCTTTAGGAGCCCTGTACATAAGGGTTTGGTCAGCTGACACCTGCTGAGAGTAACTCATACTACGCACTCTTTCTCTTAAAAACAAAATACTTTCTATTTACGCAAACGTGGCTCTTTGCTGTGAGCCTCGAGTCTGTGTTTTTAAAATAGATACCTCCCAGGCTGATTACACAAAATGGAAGGGGTGAGCCATGGCAGGCTGCTCTTGCTTTCTCTGACAGGCTTCCTTCTCAGCCCTCACCTTCCACTTCATCTCCAGGATGGCCCTCTCTACCTCCTCCAGGGCTCTCTCTCGCCTTTCCACTGCCCTCTCCCGCCATTCCACTGCCCTCTCCCTCCTAAGCACCTCCTTTTCCCTTTGGCTGGCCCACAAAGCCAGGGCCCCCACCTGCGCCCTCGATACCTATGGGGAGCTGGGGCCCCTGGGGCCGCAGGTCCTTGCGCTGCCCCGGCTGACCATGGCCAGTCTTCTCCAGCTCCTCTCTATGCATGCTCGTCAGATGTTTCCACAAAGCTGTGGTGCCCATGTTAACCCCGGGGCCATGGATCACCTGCCTGCCACACAGGCGGCAGGTGGCACATTGGCTGGGGTGGTGGCCAGCACGAACAGGCGCCAGGTAGAAATACTCCCATACCTCAGAAAACCGGGTCCCCTTGTTGTGTGGCAGAGGGGTGGGCATGGTGCTCGCGAAGGGGCCAACCAGTTCTCCCTTCTCACTGACTGCCTCTTCCTCCTTCATTTCTAGGTCTCCTTTTGCCTTCATCCTGGTTCCCTCCTCTTCCTCCTCTTCCCACCTCATCCTGTCTCCTCTTCTGCAGCTTTCCTTGAGCCAGAAGTCTTAGCTGAACCACAGCAGAAGCAAAATGAGTAATTGGGAAGGGCCTGTGGTAACTCTTGGGGATTCACAATGGTCAAAGACTGGCCACACCTGATGGTGTGATGTTTCCTCCTTTCTGCTTCACGGGAGAGTCAGGATGAGTCAGAGCCACACGAAAAGACCTCCAGAGCCAGGCACCACATATGTATTGATCCCTCCTTGTCTAGACCAGAAAGGCAAAGCAAATAAGTCCAGAAATCACAAAGTTCTTCAGTGAATTCACTGTCCTCTACAGATCAAGCACCATCCTGTGCATTTTTGAACTTTGAAAATTTTAGGTTTTGTCTTGGTTCCCTCCTGGCTGCTTCCACTGATTCTGTGCTCCTGGATGCCTATAAATGGGTTTTGGAGACTCCGAACTCTCAGGCTGCTTGCAACATCCAGGGCTGGGACCTCACTAGCCTTTCTTAGAGTAGGGAGAAGCACGCCCAGGAGACACTGATGTGGGAGACACACATACTTCCTGAGAACTGTTGCAACAGGCAGTCCAAACTCTAGGTAGTCAAGTTCCCAGTGTGAGAGCAATTTGCCCCTAGAGAGGTAGGTCCCTCTGGGAATGAGATTCTAAGAATTCTGAAGAGCAGCCTTAGCTGTTTTCAGCAGGACGAGCTGGCATGGACAGAGGAGAAAGAGGTAGAGCACATCTCCACAGGCTTGTGGCCCAATGGTCCTCAGCAAGTAGTTTACACCACACCTTCCCTGGCACCATCACCTGCAAAGCCAATAGCTGAGAAGAGCTTCCCAACAGCAGCTTACTCCGATGTTTGCCTGATTCACCCCCATGGAAATAAATGGACAATTAAATTACATTGTGAAAAACAGCCTGACTCCTTTTGGGGATCGTTTCTTAAGTAATGGAGAGCCTCATTCGTCAAGCTTTGCAACCCCAAAGAGTTAGACTCCACTCCCAGCCCTACAAGTGGGTACTTACAGGCAAGCAAGGCTCTGAACGTGTTTCTCAGGGCTCTGATGTGGGATGACCGCTCCTGCTTGCTGTGGGTAGCTATTAGCTGACCCTGCCCCCAGGGGGAGGGCACCTGCCGCTGCTGTTCCCTCCCAGGTGCAGGGAAGCCTCCTTTCCAGGTGGGTGTGTCCATGCCTGCCCCCACACACAGGAAGCGGACTTCTCTCCGCGCCCCGCCCCCAACCGCGCCCCGCCCCCAACCCCACCGAAGAAAGAGTTTCCTGGCACAGGGCTGGTAATAAAACAGGAAGTCAAGCACCTACAAATCTTAGCTCTGTTTCCAGATAACTCGATCATTGGGGCCTCTTAAGCAAAGGAAAATACTGAAGGGGAGAAAAGGGTGAGATTTCGGCAGAGAAACCACAGGCCTCAACGACATCCGTGCTTTCAAATATTTTGTCCAATTGTCAGACCGTGAGTCTCAAGGTTGGGTTTGGAAACTATGGATGTTGTAAATTCAGTGGAAAAGCCAAAGAACTTGCAGAAAAGGGAAGATTAAGTGAAAGGAAACCTCCCAAATTTAAAGAAATTTGACAAGTTGAGAGAGATTTGAGGTGGCTTTTTATTACATTATGTAACTGCAATTGGCAAAGTTGCAGAAAACAAGTCTTGGCTTGTTTTCTCAGTTGGAGTGAAATAAAAGTATAGTCACAGTTTAAGCAAAAATTTTATATTTACATAAATGCTATATTTATATATATATTTAGGAAGGAGGAGGAGACAGGAACACTTTAAAGGAGGTGTGTGTGGAAGGAACAGCCTTGAGTTATAGATGAAAAGATAGAATTGGCACAGTAGAAAACAAAGACTGAAAGATAAATTTCAAGTGAAGAAAGGTTGAGGGGAGGAAAGACTCCAAAGAGGAATGAAGAGTTGGTAAACAAATAGGGAAACTTTAAAAAAAAAAAAAATTCCTCTTTCTCAACTAAAAAACTATTTTTTTAATGATTCTGTGGAAAGCCCTTTTGAAAAAGCTCTGCCCAAACTTAGGCAAATTGAATCTGGGCTAATTTACATGTGGTCAGCATTTCAGTATTTCGTCTGTGGAAAAAGTGGAAATGATCATTCTTACAGCCAGATGTGGATTCACTTTTCCTGACGTCTCAACCCCATGCTCCAGCCTCCTGCCGGCCTCCCTCTGCTGCTGGGACAACACGCTCACCACACAGGAACCCTTTCCGACTATCCATCTCTTTGAATTCCCCATTACTTTCCACGCAGGCCACTGGGGAGTCCAGGCCTATCTTCTCCCTGTCTGCAAAATAGAACTCCGTTCTCTAAGTTATTCCCAGAGTTCACCCTTCTCTGCTCTCCTATAGAACTGCCCAAATACTTTCTGCCACATACTACATCATTCTTTGTGCAAATGCGCAGGGATTCCATGTGTACTTAGAAAAATGTGTTGGAGAAACCAATTCTTTGGCTTGTCTCGTGAATGCAACAGCCAGACATTAAGTGAGTGAGTGATTCTGACTTCTCAACAGTGGGAAGTGTGTGTGTATACTCATAAGTGTGTACACACAGGCTCTTGTCCATATTTACTTCATATATTTTTTTTAATTTAACATGTTTTTCTTCTGACTCATTTGGAATTTCCCAAACAACGATAATTCTGCTTGCTCAGCAAAACCCTATAAACTTGACTTCAGTTTGAGCTAGTTAAGTCTTGTGGCTTCTCAGTTTTAGAGAGACTGGGAGGGAGGAGTTCAGGACAAGAACCACATTCTGAAACAAAAGTCTTGGAACACAGGCTGGAGGTGGCAGAGAGTATTTGAAATGTGACTCACTCCACAAAATCTGAATTCAGACAATCCACAAGAGTTAAAGCTTTTTAATATTTTTATTAAGTTGACAAGAGATTTCTTCAGTAAGCCTGTGGCCTTTATAAAATAATGGAACTGCTACTTATTCCTGATATTACCATATCATCATCTTATGTGGGTCAACCGAGCATGGAGAAAATGAGTCATGGGAGCGGTTAAAGTTATTGGCGTTAATAAAAACACTTTTTTTTTTTAACATTTCATTTCCTGTAACTCTTACATCCCTTCCTGGACCACCTGAAGATAAACATCAATCTTTGGCATTTTATCAGATTAAAGAAATCAAGCTCTCTTTTCTTTACTGAATAAGAATATATTTTAGGAGACTTGGCTTTGCTTTTATTTTCCAGGACCAGAAGTGACAAAATATCGTGGATGTGCGCTGCTGACGCACACGCACTTCCCCACCGTCAAGGGTAGGATGAGTGGAAGCACTGGCAGCTGCCAGCCCGCTCCCTGCCATTCTGGATTCCACAGATAGTCGCCGCTGAAAGTCTCATGATTTCCTTGGGCTTTTTGTAGGGCTGTATGGGAAGGTGCAAAACTGCACCTCATTGGGACCTCACCAGAAAAATGCTACCTTAATATCCCTCAATTTGGTTTTTCAACACTGCTCAGGACCAGACTCTTTCGGTATATCTAGTTTGTGGGGAAATTGGCACACCAAGTATTATGTATGGTTCATTGTTCTTTAGTAGTTAACTAGTGAATCCATCCATTGTGAAAAATATTTGAGAACTAAGAACCAGGGCTGGTTGTATGTAAAATACATGTCTCTTGATGAGAAAACAGATAACGGTGAATGGGATTATACTTTTGCAGTGTCTCAGATAAAATAATGAGTATTCAATAAATCTTATCGGATATTTTCACCAAGCTGTTGAAATGAACTGTCATCTCACAAAGAGCAAATACGGTGTTGGAAATAAAACATAAGGGACCGTACCCCTAAGCTTTCTGGTTTTGTAACATAAGCTGCCTGTTCTATCTCTTTCATGTCTCAGTGCGATGTGTTTTACCAGGAAATATCTTGGACTGGGACTGGGGTGACATAGTTCCCAGGTGTGCCATTGACTGCATTCCACTCCCTGTCACCATCCTGTGATTCGATGCCTTACGTTCCCCATCTGTCAGATGGCAAGGCAAAGGCATGTCCTACCTGCCCTATAGGATTGTTAAGATGATAAAATGAAAAATCAATTACATTAATTCTCTCAAGTCAAAAGTGAGATATTTATAATAATGGTTTCTGTAGTTGAGGCTGTAAGTAGTGTTTTACATTATTTTGAGAGTGGGAATGACCAAAATGTAGGTATCTTTTAGCTTTTAGTCCAACAGAATGTTCCTTTCTGGCCTCAGCCTGTTAGAGCTTCTTCCATCTTCCTAGTCTTCAGCTTCCATGCAGTGTTATCATATTCTTCCTGTGTAGAGTTTTGGTCTCCCTTCTCCAGAATCCAGAATCCAGACTTGCAACATTAGTCGAGTCCTAGATTCCTCATAAGTTAGCTTATGACTCCAGTCTGAGTTCATGACATCTCTGTAGGAGACAGCCTGTTGGCAGCTCACATTTCCACACAACCTCTGAAAGGTAAACACAGCTTTGTTGAAAGTGGAGAAAATCCTTTCCTACCGGTTTGCCTCGTGTGATGATTGGTGGGATGTAAGGGTCACTAGTGTCTTCTGAATTTGCAAATAAGCCTTTCTATGTTTTGCCTTTACTCCCAGAGAACATTCACCTGCTCCCTGAGGAATGTATTTCCCACAGCAAACCTCACATGGTTTATAGAAGGAGGCTTTCCTCAAGGTGAAAAAGGAGGTAAGGAAATCAGTCAGTGGAAATGGGTTTGACAAAGAAAGAAAACAAAGAAAAGAAATGGCCATTGACTAAGTTGATCTTTGCATTTAACAACACTTCTCATTCCAAAACAAACATCATCTTGCCTACCAGATGATGCCTCCAAGAGGACCGGAGTGGGTCACATTTCCCAGAATTAGAAAATACACCTGACTTTTTTTTTTTAAGATTTATTTTAGAGAGACAGAGAGAAAGTGTGTGTGAGTAGGGGGAGGGACGGAGAGGGAGGAAGAGGGGAAACAGATTCCCCACCTGATCAGGACCCTGAGATCATGACCTGAGCCAAAATCAGGTAACCAATTGAGTTACTTGACTTCCTTAACTCACATATAAACACTAATGTTTTATTCAGCTGTTAGTAAAAGCAGATCTTTATAGGAAGGCTAAAAAGTTTAATTCAGCATGCATTTATTAATAATTAATAATGAATTAATAATTTCATTTAGTTCAAATAACTTAGCACCACTGCTTTAAATCAATAAACAGTACTTTCTACTTTTTCTTGTAGGGCTCTGAGTGGGGTGGGGTTGGAAGACTAGAGGAAGTATACATAAAGGACTAGGCTTTATGACAAGGAACTCCTCCAGGAGGATTAAAAATTCTTAGAGCAGGCATGCACACTGAGGCAAACTCAGGTGAGAACATACAAAGCCGTTTTTTTCAGAGGTAGTGAACAGCCAGCACCTGCCAGAATGATCCCAGCCATTCCCTGCTGGGATAGCAGCCCTTCTCCTTTCTCTTGAGTCCTTTTTTTGCTCAGAGCTCAATATATTTTCAACAGTAACTGAATCCCATAGCTCTTGCTACATTATTACTTTTAACTGATAAAATAAAAAGTTCCTGTTGATGAACAATTGTATCGATCCACTTGATTCATTTTGAGACTATTACTGGTTTTGTTATTCACTTTGAAAACAATCCACTTTGAAAACAACATAATAATGATTGATGCAATCCTGAAAATATCTCTTAAAGGTCATTATAGATCTGTTCTCCTGTTAAGTAAGCCCTGGCTTGATGTGCGGGTTACCCTGCCCCAACCATGAGGCCACTGTGGTACAACTGCGTTTAGTTATTACTTCGGCAAGTAACAACTTCAAAACTAGCATTTAGAGCCTGTAGTGTAAAACAACTATGAGAGTTCAGAAAGTTCTGGCCTACAGTGACAGATGGTTTTACATTAATTTCCCACTGCCCTGTCTGCTAGTTGGAGACTGGAGTAACAGTGACAGTTAAATGGTTTCTATTTCTAAAGGAGACGTACAGGACCCGAATGACAATGGTTATAAATCTACAGCTTATTTCAGGAAAAAGATACAACGTAACAACATCATTAAAGTAAGGACATGCATCACGTGACTAGATTTACAGCAAGGAGGCCAGTAAAATCAGGCATGGGGTTCTTTTTAAAGGAGGGATGACCAATATGGCATAGAATACCTTGCGAGTGGGGAGCCCAAAATGGAGTGTTGGCTGAGGTTGTTTTATATTTTACTTAGGAATATTCCTGCTCCATAACCAGACTCGACAGTAGAGCCTTCCCAGGTTCTATCCCAGATCAGGGTCAAATCATCAGTCTCACTGTTATCAATAAACAATGCTGGTGAGCTAGGACAACCGGTACCCAACCCACTCAGACCCAGGGTCACGAATAAAACAACACCATTAATACATTTTGTACCTTGACCGCAGATCCAAACCATGCAGGAGCTTGAACAAAACAGCTTAGGTTAACAGTCTAGGCCTGCTGGAATAGCCTCCGTGTGCAGCTGTGGTTTAACCATTTTAGACTCTGTTACTGTAAACTGAACCATCCCCAGCCATGACTTGACATCATTTTATGGCTCACACAGAAAACGCTGCTGACTGATTTTGTCCCGAATCTGTGTTGTAGGGATATATATTACTAATGAAGAGAGAAAAGACAAAGGTGGATTTCTGGAGCTGAAGTCTGTTTTAACGAGGGTGTATGGTAATAAACGAGCCCAATCAAACAACCTGACCATCTGGTGTATGGCTCTGTCTCCAGTGCCCGGAAATAAAGTGTCGAATATGTCATCTGAAAAGATCACTTTTTCCTCGGGTGAGTTGTCTATTGAATAAGGTCAACCAGGGGTGGTCAAGACTGCCATAAACTCAGAACACTTCTGATTAGAAAAATAGAATACTCATTCTTTCCATGGTAGTTTAGTCACGGAAAACTCTGTACACAACTCAAAATTATTAAATTTCATACTATCAAAACATTTTTGATGAAACAATAGGACTCTGCTTAAAAGAATTTCTTCAAATAAAAAGTAGTTGATCTCTGTTTCTGAGAATTTATGGTGAATATGGCAACTTTTTTCAAATTTCACTAATAACAGCTTTTTGTTAATGTATCTTATCATGAAAATCGACGCTAATATACTGATGATCAAGAGTTTCTTAAAATCCTAAAATCCCTTTCAGTCACTAAAAACCTTCAATTATATATAGAATTTATAATGCTAATACTTAAGAATGGATAAGCCCTGTAAGACATATAAATAGCTTGAGGATAAGGACTATAGCCTAATGATTTCATGCCTCTCAGTTGAAGCACAGAATTTGGCACATTGAAGATTTTTATGACTGAAAAATTTATATGCAGCATTATTCTACTTATTACAACATTTACTTAACCAGAATATTCACTACTTTAACCTAACCAGATAATGGAGATTTCCTACATAAAAGATATGAACAATATCTCAACAAATACAGTGACAACAGATTGCCCATAAAAAATAGAAGTTTGTAATGACAACTACCAAACATGCACATATAACAGTAAAGTAATACTTAAGCAGATTTGTTAGCCATTATTACAACTTTGTAGGACCATAACATTTTTTACCACCTTCCTATTTTCAGAGATACTGTAGTCTATAACATAGTCATAAAACCCAGGATAGCTTGTAAGGGAAAGTTTCCTTTTGCTTCAAGGCCACCGTCTGCGTCTTGGGTCCTACCCAGCCCTTACATGAATGCAGGCAGTTGGTTATTGGGAGCTTTGGATGGGAAGGGTACGTGGCTCAGTGAAAATCCATCTCCACCATTCAGAAGCAGGTGCCATTCTGAATCTGAGACAGTGGCATCGTGCCTGTAATTCTGCACACGTATCTCCCTGTGAACTCTGTGCTAATCATTCAGAAGTGGTCATGGGTTTACACTGGAACATCCATACTCAGTTTTGTCTAATTCCCTCAGAAATGAATGCACTTCCTTTCTAGAAGGCTGGACACTGCTAAGGGCCACAGTCTTGGAATAGGGCCAGGGTTCTCACATAGATTTGCCAATAACTTAGGCACATTATAAGGAAATGAGCTAAAAACCAAACAACTTAAATTCCTAAATCCCATCACACACAGATCCATGTTTGAAATTCTAATCTTTCCTGGCGTTAAAACTGAGCTTTTCTTGGTCTAAAGATTGTATTTATTTGTTTGTTTGTTTGTTTGTTTATTATTTTTTGGAGCAGGTTGATGGCAAAAGAGGAAGGTGCAGAGATTTCCCGTAAGCTCTCCCACACACATGTATCTTCTCCCTCCCTTGCTATCAGCTTCACTCACCAGAATGGTTCATTTGTTAAAACTGACGAACCTACACTGACACACTGCAATCACCCAAAGTCCATAATTTACCTTAGGATTCACATTTGATATTGTATATTGCATGGGTTTGGACAGATGTATTATGACATGTACCCATCAGTGGCTTCAAACAGCCTTAAATTTTCTCTGCCCTAAAAATCCTTTGTGTTCCTCCCATTCATCATTTACCCCCAACCCCAAACCCTGGCAATCACTGATTTTTCTAGTCTCTACAGTTTTGCCTTTTCCAAATGTCATATAGTTGGAATCATACATACAATATGTAGCCTTCTCAGACTGTCTTCTTTCACTTCATAATATGCATGTAGGGTTCCTCTATGTTGTCTTATGGCTTGATAGCTTAATTTTTATAGTACTGAATAATACTCCATTTTATGCATGTACCAGTTTATATATCTCTTCACCTACTGAAAAACATTTTAGTTGCTTCCAAGTTTTGGCAATTATGAATAAAGCTGCTGTGAACATCCACGTGCAGGCTTTTGTGGGGGCACGAGTTTTCAACTTACTTTTTTTTTTACTTTAAATTTATTTTATTTTTCATTGTTCCAGGATTCATTGCCCATGCCCCACACCCAGTGCTCCATGCAATAGGTGCCCTCAGTACCCACCACCAGGCTCTCCTGAGTAAATACAAAGCCCCTGTCTCAGTGCTGGAGGGTTGTGCAAGGGGTCTGTTTCCTGTTTCAGGAGGTGTAGGAGTGCTTTGTTCTCTCTAGGAAAGAAGGAATGCAAGATCTATAGATATTCAAAAGAAAGTTAATCAATCACATGGCCTAAGGGCATTTGCTAAAGTTAAAAGACTACTAGGTTAAAGGGGGGGAGGGGGCAAAGTAGCTTGCTTCCAGCTAGCCTGGTTTATCAGAATGTTGAAAATTGCCAGGTCACAGGGTAACTCTAATTTTTTGAAGAATCTCCACACTGTTTTCCAAAGTGGCTACAACAACTTGCATTCCTACCAACAGTGTAAGAGGGTTCCACTTTCTCCACATCCTCTCCAACATTTATTTTTTCCTGTCTTGCTAATCTTTGCCATTCTAACTAGTGTAAGGTGGTATCTCAATGTGGTTTTGATTTGAATTTCCCTCAGGGCTAATGATGATGAACATTTTTTCATGTGTCTGTTAGCCATTTGTTTGTCTTCATTGGAGAAGTGTCTGTTCATGTCTTCTGCCCATTTTCTGACTTGGCTATCTGTATTTTGGGTGTTGAGTTTGAGGAGTTCTTTATAGATCTTGAATATCAGCCCTTTGTAGTATCACTTGCAAATATCTTCTCCCATTCCGTGAGTTGCCTCTTTGTTTTGTTGACTGTGCAGAAGCTTTTTATCTTGATGAAGTCTCAAAAGTTCATTTTCGCTTTTGTTTCCCTTGCCTTTGGAGACTTATCTTGAAGAAGTTTCTGTGGCTGATGTTAAAGAGATTACTGCCTATGTTCTCCTCTAGGATTTTGATGGATTCCTGTCTCACATTCAGGTCTTTCACCCATGTTGAGTTATCTTTGTGTGTGGTGTAAAAGAATGGTCAAGTTTCATTCTTCTATACATAGCTGTCCAATTTTCCCAGCACCATTTATTGAAGTGATTGTCTTTTTTCCACTGGGTATTTTTTCCTGCTTTGTCGAAGATTATTTGACCATGGAGTTGAGCGTCCATGTCTGGGCTCTTTACTCTGTTCCATTGGTCTATGTGTCTGTTTTTGTGCCGGTACCATGCGATCTTGGTGATCACAGCTTTGTGATAAAACTTGAAATCAGGCAATGCAATGCCCCCAGCTTTGTTTTACTCTTTCAACATTTCCTTGGCAATTCATGGTGACTAACATAAGACAATAAAATTGGGGGGGGGGAAAGAGAATGGCTAAAATTGTAGCCCTGTAAGGTCAATTTTTTGGCATATACGAAGAGTTGTTTCATTTTGTTTTGAGGTGGAGGGGATTTTTTTTTTTATTTTAAAACAAAAGTTGAATGCAAATACCCCCTGAGGTGGGTAATGTCCTTGTTGTCATCAGCTATTATTTCTCATTAAATGGCTTTCCATTTGGGATAGAGAGAGAGTTAGGGGTTGATGAGCCATGTGTGTTTGAGAGTGCATGTATATTTTGGATAAGGAGAAAGGATCAAAAAGGGATATCTCAATAGCAGGGCAAGAGAACCACTGAATATTGAGAATATGCCAAATACTTCCTATTTCATGATTTTCCTCATATCCTGACTGATCCTAGGGATCCTGAGAATATACACAGAAATCACCCAAGGATCTTGTTAAAAAGCAGATTCTGATTCACGAAGTTGAGGTGAAGGGGCAGGGCCTAAAATTCTACATTTCTAACAAGCTCCTAAGAGAAGCCAGGGACCACATTTTGAGAAGCAAGGATCTAGCAAGGCTTGAAGTTTGGTTCATTACTAGGTAGACCAGCTAAGGGCTGATTCGAGCTCTGAGGAGGGAAGCCCTAGAACGGATCAGCTGCCCTGTGGGCCAGACAGACACCTGGCCACTGCTGCCCATGAGGGTGGTCCTGAACACACTGCCAGGCCTGCTACAGAGGGGACGCACTCAGGAGCAGACGAAGTTGCTTTAGGCCAGCAGCGTAATCCCTTAGGACTCGATGGCAAATGTGTTGGTCTGAAAACTGGCTGACATGTTTTTGCTAAATTTTGCTTTTGAGTTTTGGGAAATAGTTTTTTTCTTGTTAGGTTTTAGCCACTTCTTTCTACACCCCCTGAGTTTTGTTTTGACCAAGGCAGAGTTTCTACTTTACGGAACAATCTGAAATCAGAAGAACTTTTTTTTTTTTTTTTTTTGGTTGTTGGTTTCATATTGAAAGTTGTGCATCATTTTTGTTCCAGGGCAAAGAGTTCATCTTAAAATACAAATCTTGCAGTAGCAAATTCCTAATACACTATAATGATACATGTGCCAAGAAGCCCTCAGGTTACAAAGCTGTGTGGTGTTAAATGTGGCAGAATAATATCTTAAAATAGAAATTTCAATAAAAGAAAAATAAATGTTTCCCATTGGAGAAATCTAGAATTAAGCATAACCTATCAACATCTTCTTTTTCAGGAGTTAGCAAACATTTTCTGTTTTATTTGCCAGATAGTAAATATTTTATGCTTTGTGGACGATATGGTCTCTATCACAGTTACTCAGCTCTGCCATTGTCGTACAAAAACAGCCATAGACATTACATAAACAAATGGACTTGGCTGTGTTCCCATAAAACTTTATTTACAAACACAGGCGGTGGGTGGAATTTGACTTGTGGGCCGTAGTTGGCCACCCTCTGTTCCAATCAATCTACAGAGCGAAACACCTAGGCATTATTTTTCCAGGCCCATGGTTACTAAGGTTATTACTTTGGAAGATGATATTTATTATGCACCAGCCATCAGGTACGTACTTAAAGTAGGTCTTCTCTCTTTCAGTGTTTAGAAGGAATCCATAAGCATTCATTCATCCACTTGCATTTTCCAGGAACCAGAAATACTGTGAGAAGCAACACAGTCACTTCTCTTGAGGGGTATACTGATGATGGAGAGTATTAAGGTCCTTGCTAAAGGCCTTTAGGGCGATGAGCACATGACCAATATCCCTGGGATTCTTCAGGTTTGAGAAGGTGCATACCAGGCCATTTGCAATGGGAAAGTATAAGGAAACAGCATGCACACAAAGCAAGAATCCATGGAGATTGGGTTGGAATATCACCCATTGGATTGAGTATATGATTTGACATGTAAAAGATGATAGGCAGCATCAGGAAATGAAGTGGGGAAGTAGATTGGGGTGAGGAAAATAATGATCAGATTTGAATGTCGTGCCGAGTGTTTAAACATATTTCAGATGGTATGGGTGGAAGAGAATGGTCATTCCACCAGCCTATTTGTATACTGTCAGGTAGCTTTCTCCCCACCCCACACCTGCCTCATCGGAGCTTGATAGCAAGAGATCATGTATACGATAACAAGTCAGAGCTAGCTGTAAGCACCACGGCCAATAGCAACAACTGAAAATAAAACACAAATACATCTTGGGGCGCCTGGGTGGCTCAGTTGGTTAAGCGACTGCCTTCGGCTCAGGTCATGTTCCCGGAGACCCGGGATCGAGCCCCACATCGGGCTGCCCACTCTGCGGGAAGCCTGCTTCTCCCTCTCTCACTCCCCCTGCTTGTGTTCCCTCTCTGGCTGTGTTTCTCTCTGTCAAATAAATAAAATCCTTTAAAAAAAAAAAAAACAGATACATCTTGATTACAAAACACGAGTCCCTTCCAATGTGTTATGTGCTATCAGATGACATAACTTATATAATATATACTTTCTCTTAAAATAAATTATAGAATAGAACCAATAGTATAATTTGTAATTAAATGTCCAAATAATTGACACAGCTCATCAGATGTGTGACACACCAATGTCATTATATCTAGAAAATCACAAAATTCCCTAGTCTCAAAATCATTTAACCACATTTAGCTGAGACCTTCCTAAGGTGAATAGATCCTTCTGTATTTGAAAATTGTTTTATACAGCTAGTAGGGCTATTTTACAGTTCAATAATGGGAGCTTTAAGGAACTGACACAAATGTATTATATGATAAAACAATATATTCTAGCCTCTCTTTCATCCCTACCTGCCCTCACACACATAGAGAGAAAAGTTATAGCCAGATAAAAATTTTCTGACAAAAACAGGTGTTTTAAAAATTAATAATACCATTAATTGTAGGTTCATTGATGTTACTTCCAGCTAGATAGTTACATCATAATTTCTACTCGTGCCAATAACATTTTGTAGGCTTACAGATTTGTAAATTCAATGATCACTTTTCAAATACTTTAAAATATTAGCTGCTATAATTGTGTTACAAGGGCTTGGTTAATTTTCTCCAGGAAGCCTCCCCTGACCTCCCAGTCTTGGCCCTTTCTTTGTATGCCCTTGGTGCCCTGTATTCAACACAGTGCCTGGCTCCCTGCCTATTACCTAGGGTCTAATCCTTACAGACAGCCTGATATCCTCCACCACTATATCTCACAGCCTTGCTCCTAACAGACCTTCAGTAACGATTTCTGAGATGAATGGATAAAGTTGTGGGGAAATTAAGTCAACACATCATCTTTCTGTTACAATATTTTGTTCATCATTATTATCCATTTCATCCTTTCAGGCTCAGCGAACCCTTCTGTAGGTCGTCCTCTTGATATTGTCACATCGACCCTTGGTACCCGACCTTCTCCAGTCAACAACATGTCTCCTACAAGTAAGAATGTTTTCAATCTTACTTTTTTTTAATTCTTTTTTTTTATATTTGAGTGTAGTTGACACAAAATGTTATATTAGTTTCAGGAGTACAATGTAGTGATTCAACTCGCCTTTGTCATGCTGTGCTCAGCACAAATGGTAGCCACTGTCTGCTACCATATACAACGCTGGCAAAATACCACTGACTATATTCCCTATGTTGTGCCTTTCGGCCCATGGCCTACTTCTTCTATAAGTAGAAACTTCTATCTCCCACTTGCCTTCACCAGTTCTGCCCATTCCCACCCTCTTCCCCTCTGGCAGCCATCAGTTTGTTCTCTGTATTTATAGGTCTGATTCTACCTGGTTGTTTATTTATTTTTGTTTGTTTTTAGAGTCCACAAATAAGTGAAATCATAAGCAATTTATCTTTCCCTGTCTGACTCATTTCACATAGCATAATACCTGCAAGGTCCATCCGTAGTTTGCAAATAGCACAATCTCATCCTTTTTTAAGGATGTATAATATTCCATCTTCCTTATCCAGTCATCTATTGACAAATCCTTAGGTGGCTTCTATATCTTGGCTATTATAAATACTGCTGTCATAAACATAGGGGTGCCTATCATTTATCTCTTTGAATTCATGTTTTCATTTTCTTTGGATAAATACCCAGTGGTGAAATTATTGGATTATATGGTCTTCACTTTTTTTTTTTCTTCATACTATTTTTCCATAGTAGCTGTACCAATTTACATTCTCACTGTCAATTGCATAAAGGTTCTTTTTTCTCCACATCTTCTCCAACACTTGTTATTTCTTATCTTTTGATTTTGCCATCCTGATAAGGGTAAAGTGATATCTCAGTGTGGTTTTTATTTGCATTTTCCTGTATGTCTTCTAAAGAAAAAAATGTCTGTTCAGGTTCTCTGCCCATTTTTTTAAATGGATTGTTTGGTTTTTTGGTATTGAGTTGTATGAGTTCTTTATTCTATTTTATTTTTTATGTTTTATTTTATTTCCAGTTAGTTAGCATATAGGGTTTATATTAATTTCAGGTGTACAATATAGTCATCCAACAATCTCATACATAATCTGGTGCTCATCATGACAAGTGCCCTCCTTAATCCCCATCACCTATTTCACCCATCCACCCACCCCTTCCCCTCTGCTCACCATCAGTTTGTTCTCTATAGTTAAGAATCTGTTTCTTAATTTGTCTCTCTCTTTTTCCTCTGCTCATTTGTTTTGTCTCTTAAACAACACGAGTAAGATCATATAGTATTTGTTTTTCTCTGACTGACTTAATTTGCTCAGCATTGTACTCTCTAGCTCTGTCCGTGTTATTGTAAATGGCAAGAGTTCATTCTTTGTTATGGCAGAATAATGTTCCATTAGATAGATATAGATATAGATATAGATATAGATATAGATATAGATATAGATATAGATATAGATATAGATGATATAGATATAGATAGCACATCTTCTTTATGCATTCATCTGGATAAATGGACATTTTGGCTGCTTCCATAGTTTGACTATTGTAAATAAAACTGCCAACATGTATCCCTATGAATTAGTGTTGTTGTGGGGTTTTTTTGGTAAACACCCAGTAGCACAATTATTGGATCAGAGAGTGGTTCTCTTTTTGATTTTTTGAGGACCTTCCCATACTGTTTTCCAGGGAGGCTGCACCAGTGCATTCCCACCAAGAGTGCAACAGGGTTCCTTTTTCTCCACATCCTTGCCAACATTAATTGTGTCTTGTGTTTTTGATTTTAGCCATTCTGATAGGTGTAAGGTAATATCTCATTGTCGTTTTGATTTGCCTAATGATGAGTGATGTTAAGCATTTTTCATGCCTCTCTTAGCCACCTGGATGCCTTCTTTGGAGAAATGTCTGTTAATATCTTCTGTCTATTTTCTTTTAAGATTTTATTTATTTATTTGACAGAGAAAAACACTGCTAGAGAGGGAACACAAGCAGGGGGAGTGAGAGAGGGAGAAGCAAGCTTCCTGCCAAGCAGGGAGCCGGATGCAGGGCTCAATCCTGGGACTCCAGGATCATGACCTGAGCTGAAGGCAGGTGCTTAATGACTGAGCCACCCAGGCGCCCCTCTTCTGCCCATTTTTAAATTGGATTTTTGTTCTTTGAGTGTTGAGTTTTATAAGTTCTTTAAATATTTTGGGTATTAACCTCTTATTGGATATATGATTTGCAAATATATCTTTTTCATGTATCTTTTCCCATTGAGTAGGTTGCAGCATTGCATATATATCATTTGCATGTATCTTCTCCCATTAAAAAGGTTGACTTTTTGTTTTATTGATAGTTTCCTTTGTTATGCAAAAGCTTTTTATTTTGATGTAGTCTCAGTAGTTTATTTTTGCTTTTGTTTCCCTTGCCTTAGGAAATAGATCTAGAAAAATGTTGCTACAGCCAATGTCAGAGAAATTATTGCCTGTGTTCTCTCCTAGGATTTTTATGGGTTTAGGTCTCACATTTAGGTCTTCAGTTCATTTTGAGTTTATTTTTGTGTATGGTGTCTGAAAATGGTTCAGTTTCATTCTTTCATATGTAGCTCTCCAGTTTTCCCAGCACTATTTGTTGAAGAGACTTTTTTTCCATTGTTTATTCTTGCCTTCTTTGTCATAGATTAATTGACCATATAAGCATGGTTTCTTTCTGAGCTTTCTATTCTTTTCCACAATCCACCTGTCTGTTTTTGTGCCAGTATCATACTGTTTTGATTATTATAGCTTTGTAGTATATCTTGAAATCTGGAATTGCAATACTTCCAGCTTTGTTCTTAAGATTGTTTTGGCTCTTTCAGGGTCTTTTGTGGTTGCATGAAATTTTAGTATTATTTGTTTTAGTTCTGTGAAAAATGATGATGGTATTTTGATAGGGATCGTACTGAATCTGTAAATTGCATTGGGTAGTATTTTAACAAATTAGTTCTTCCAATCAATGAGAATGGAATCCTTTCCACTTATTTGTATCATCTTCAATTTGTTTCATCAGTGTTTTATAGTTTCCAGAATGCAGGTCTTTCACCTCTTAGGCTAAGTTTATTCTTAAGATTTTTCTGTTTTTGTTTATTTCTGGTGTAGTTATAAATTGAATTGTTTCTTAATTTCTCTTTCTCAGACTTCCTTATTAGTATATAGAACACCTATGATTTCTGGGTATTAAATCAGTATCCTGCAACTTTATTGAATTCATTTATTACTTCTAGCGGGTTTTGGTGGCATCTTTAGGATTTTTTATAAATAAACATAAAACATAAATAAACATAAAACTATGTCATCTTCAACTAGTGACTATACTGTTTTATTTTCCATGAGTTATCAATCTTTTAACCAAGCAGATTGATAAAGAAAACATTTTCAGATAATTTGTATGGTTCACGTTCTTTTATTGTCTTGTAACATTTTAGGCAAACATATTAAGTACTATTCTTATGGCTTTAAAGAGTTAACATAGCTTCCAAAGCCCTTCACTTGAAACCCTGGCAAAATTAGGGTCAATAAATATGCTGTGAGAAATTTAAATTCTGTATTTATTATTAACTAGGTTAATAAATTGACAGTCTTCTTCCACAACTGTGTTCTCAGTGGGGTGTTTAAGAAATTGGTTATAAATGGGAATCCTGTGGACCAGATGTAGTTAGATAGTTTTAAATTTAAATTTGTTCTGGTTCATATTAATTTTGACAAAGTTGACTGGTGAGGACCATGAATTCAGCCTCCCAGTGGCATTATTAATAATGGAGGCCAGCCTGGGTCAGTGTTACTATGGCAAAGGGATAGCAGTGACTTTCAGAAGGTCACCATGGTGCAAACAAATCATAAATTCCCACATATATAGCCTTTATGTTTAACAAAGAACCATGGTTACTTTCTTTAGTATAAATATATATTCTATATAGAAGAGAAGTACAGTTCTCCTTTCTTATTTAATTAAAACTATCAATTTTAGCTCAAAATGAGAACCATAAAGGAAATAAAACAAAAGCAGTTAAGAGAAATGAACAGTTCTTTCAGCCTGTAGCCTTTTGGCATGTAGCCTGCAGTCACTGTCACAGGTTGATGCCTCTCAGAAAATGAAGCATGTGGCGGGGGATGAAATGTCTTCAAATCACCCAGCAGAAATTTTACATCCATCTGATTCTTCCTAGTTCTTAGTATTTTGCAGTTTTTGTTGGAAGTTGCTTTTTCTTCTCAATCATCATTCAGCAATAAACTCCAGTAGATTGTTATTCTTCATTCAACAAATATTAGCATAGTCAAAAATAATGCCTTAAATTTCTTTAGAAGTCCACATATTTTCCAGTTATCCAGCTCTCCTTAATCAATTACCCCCCACATTAGCAACTTTTATAACATATATTGTCTTACATGATTTTAGGGTCAGAAAGCCAGGAGCAGCCAAACTGGGTGGTATGGCTCAGGTCTTTTCATGAGATTATAGTCAAGTGGGGTTGGTTGGGGCTTCAGTTATCTGAAGGCTTGACTGGGTCTGAAGGTTTTGCTTCCAAGTTTGAGCATGTCGTCAGGAGGCCCTCCTTCCTCACCATATGGGCCTCTCCATAAAGCTTCTCACATCAGAACAGTTGCCCTCTCTCAGACCAAGTAATTCAAGAAATAGAGTAACCAAGACAAAAGTCGCACAGCTGTTTTATCGCACAGCATCATTTTGCTTTATTATACCTTTTGGAAGCGAGTCACTAGGTCCAGCTCAGACTCAAGAGGAGGAGAATTAGGCTCCACTTCTTGAACGGAGGGTATCAAAGAATTTGTGGACAAATTAAAACCACCATATCCTGTCATTTAGAAAATGCTTGCACATAAAATGTAATACAGTTTGATCTTTATTATGGGAGGTAGACAGAGCAAGCGTTATCATCCCCATTTTACTGATGAAGTCACTGAGATGAAGTTACTGAGATGACCACAAAGCTAGTAAGTGGCAAAGTTAGTATTCACACCACAGTCTTCAGACTCAAATCTAGTTCTTACCACATTCAATACCAGGGTTTCTCCAACTGGTCTGAACACTTTGTGAGGACAGGGAACATACACCCAGCATGGAATAGACACATAAAAGTTCTAGTTGAATAAATGAATGAATAAAAGAATTAATGAGAATACTGTTTCTTCACTATATAAGTACAGTCAATAGATTCTGTGATGTCTTTAAAAAGAGATTATAATTTATTTCTGCCTTCAAAAAGGTTGCAGTGTACTTGGAAAGAGATGATATGTGCCCATGAAAATGGTAATTTAAAAATAATAAGGTGAAAGGTGCTGCATCTTATAGAATTAAAATACTCAGCAAGAGGTGCAGACCAGCACATTTTGGACTTTGAGTAAGGAGATGTCCCTATGGGTTCCTGGAGTCAGGAAATATTACCAAAGAGAGGAAATAAGATGACTGACCTTCTAAGTGTGTGTTGCATTTATTTGACTCAGTTGAGTTCTTGAAAAAAACATTCTAAGCAAAGAGAACAAAGTAATTGTGCATTTGCAAGAATGTTTGTGGAAATTTGAGAAAACATTAGGAGATAAGCTTGGGTCAGAGGGTGGGATTGTGTAGCAGAGAAGTAGAGAAGAAGATTAGAAAATGCAGAATAAAGAAAGTGTTAAGCTCCAGCCTAAGAATTCTCAGTGTTATCCCTTAGAAAATGGGGCTGGGAGCCCAGTAAATATTTCTAGAAAAGACGTGACAATTCATTTGCCAACTATTTATTAAGCCATGACTACTGACCAGGTATTCTTTCAGATACTAGGAATCTAACAGTGATCAAAAGAGAAAACAACTGTGCTCTCATGACATCAACCTTCTACCAGTTGAAAGCAGAAATGATTTTCTCCTAGCTAAGTTTTCCACGGGGTTAGTCAAATGCATCCGTCAGACCAAATACCATTCTTATTTCTGTGAAGAAATTCAAGGAAAGGAAAAGAACATTTGTTACCTTAAGGAGCCTGCAATGTAAATTAAGTCTAGTATTAGAGAGAGAGAGAACACAGTCAGATGACCGTATTTGTTAAAAAGCAAGGGAAAAAATGTCACTTGTTCTACTATCATACTAAGGTGATATGGTTGGGAAATTGCTGAAGAGTCACAAAAGCTCCTTAAAATAAGACCCTACCACACTGAACCACAGGCCTATTGTAGATAGTGGTTCTCAGCAGGGAAGCTTTGCCGCCCCGCCCCAAGTGTCTGGGGACATTTCTGGTTGCCACAGCTGGGGTGGGGGGGGTGACACCTGCCAAAGCCAAGGAAGCCACTTATTCTATAGCCTCCTCAACAAAGAATTATCTGATCCAAAATGTCAATAGTGCCAAGATTGAGAAACTGTTTTAGATCAAGACTCAGGTATGAGAGTAGCTGTTTCTCACTTTACAAAATCTGGACCTCAGTCAAAATAGAGGTCCAAAACAAAATAAATTATGTTTGGAACAATTTTCAGTCTAAAATGCCAAAAGAATGTTAAATCAATGGCTCTTTTAGGCTAAATAAAACTTATTTTTTTAGAATAAACACTGAATTAAAACTGAAAAATCCATGGCGCCTGGGTGGCTCAGTGGGTTAAAGCCTCGGCCTTCAGCTCAGGTCATGATCTCAGGGTTCTGGGATTGAGGCCCACATCGGGCTCTCTGCTCGGCAGACAGCCTGCTTCCTCCTCTCTCTCTGCCTGCCTCTCTGCCTACTTGTGATCTCTCTGTCAAATAAAAAAATGAAATCTTAAAAAAAAAAAAAAAAACTGAAAAATCCAAATTTTGTCTTGGTAATCAGGAGGGTAATTGTGAAATCACATGATGACTGACTACCTCATGTCTCAGAAGCTAAAAGGATTCACCCTTTATGTTCTTTTAAGAAAGGAAACAAGATGGAACATGTCATGGAAACCAGCTTCAAAAGGCTGTGGTTTCATTCGAAATTCTAATATGGAATGCACTGTATAATTCAGTCATAATTATTAAGCTACATGTCTTGCTGTAAACAGTTTGTATTTTTTTTCTTCCTCAGTTTAATGATATTTTGTAAATGAATATAAGATCTGGAAACAATATTCTTTGACTAGAGAAGGATCACCTCATAACAAACTGCAAGAGTTACCCAGGAGCCCACTGCAATTCAGCCTGAACTGATGGGTGTTTTGTGAGTCCCAGCTGATCTGCAGCACTGTCCTAGGAAAAGACATGAGGCTGACAAGCTGAATGAGGAGACGAGGCAAGCTGGAGGTCTGGAACAGTCACAGGTCTGCCCAGTCTCAGGTGGGGCAATACATAACTCAGGTGCTCCCAGTGCTCTGAGTAGCACCCTGTGCCTTCTAACACTGGCCTTGAACTGGCTTTAGGGTGTGTAACTAAAAAAACCATCCTCAGAAATGGCTGCCCCGATGGTGGCAGTCATCCAAGCATTCATTCATTCAACAAATACACACCGAGTGCCTACCAAGTGCCAGGAACTTTAGAGGTGCTGGGATCTAGTGATGAACAAGAGAAGCAGGGCCCCAGTTGCACGAGCTCACACTCCAGCACAACCTACTTGCCTACTTTCTCATTTCACTGTCCACCAGGCCACAGGCCTTTTCGCTCTGCCTCCAATTTTTATGTCCGCATATGAACCTTGGACCTGATGGTGTTGATTTTGATATTTTGCCTTCCCTAAAGCTTTAGCTGATCCCCACAGTCTAGATCTTTCTACTCCTGAACACTTCAATAACACTTCAAATAAAATACCAGGTCCTATCTGACCCTAACCATTGGCTAGCTCTACAAGTAAGGACACTGAATGCTCAGTGGGTGGGGATCAGACATTGAGGGGTACAGACTGAAGGAAGCAGCTACTAGAGGGTACAGTAAAACTGATTTATGAAAGAGCATGTCAGAATGGCTGGGGGATTACATTGGAAGGTATGCCATTGCACAAGATTGTCAAATATAAATCACCAGCAGGAGCAGAACAGAAGATCAGTTGCAGGTTGGCATGTTGGGTTTTAAAGTAAGAGAGGGATCTAGAGAAAGCTGCTGGTCAAGTGTCGGGCATGAGAACATGAGCAGGGTGAGTGCTGCTAGTGCTAGCTGAGAGCGCCACAGCTTGCTTAGGCGAGGTGGAGCCCAGTGAAGGTGAGCTTCGGTTATGGGCTAAGGATTTCATCTGGAACAGAATGCAAATGAAGAGCCACTGTGGCTTTGTGAGTATGTGAAAAATGTGGGTGAAACAGAGGTGATGTGTATGATAAGGGGTAGCAGTAAGAACAGAGAGCAAGAAAATCAAATGGTGCAGATATTTAGTGATTTAAGCGATAAAGGTCTGCACTAGAGGGGACACATACAGAAATGGAGAGTACTACAACAAAAGACGCAGCATTGTCTGCCTAGATAGGAGGGATAAATAAAAGGGTTTTAGAAGACTATTATACCAGCTTTTTTCCCCCTGGTAATTATCTAAATTTTTAACCAAGTTCCTTGATCATATTATAGTATTAGGCAATAATATTAACAATATTTCTTAGTATTTGAGCACCTCTGATGTGCCTGGTTCCATTTTAAACCAGTAAATGCATTATCTCATCTAATTCCCCAACAACACAATGCTATAGGCACAATTATTATCCCCATTTTATAGATGAATATACTGAGGCACAAAAAAGGTTCAGTCACTTAACCAAACTCATGCGAGAAGTACAAGATTTTATATGGAAATTGGACGAGCTTCAGAGACGATGTCCTGCTGCCTCTGACAGTACATGATGGGTGCTCAATAAATGTCTTTAGACACAAAATAAATCTGTTCCCGTGTGATGCTGGTAGAGCTGATATGAAAACGTCAACATGACAGTTGTGCCTATATTAATCTTGCTCTACTCTGGACCAGTGTTTTCTGAGAAAGGCAGCCCCCAGAAGTGGGGCTAATATTTCCTCAGTCAGAAATAAACTGGAGAAAAAGTCCTCCTCTAGTCTGCCTCCCTTCTCAATATTATTATAATATAATCTCATTGCCCAGGGATATGTACAGTATCCATACAAAACTCCAGCCCTCTCCCTTTAATCCTGGGAAATTCTGGTCTCTGCATCTTTCCAACCACCTTGCACCTGGGGCAGCATTGCAGGTTGTTAAAGAATTTCTCATTTTTTTCCATACTTGTCACCCATAAGTCAAGGGTAGCTTTCTTGTTGAATGTTTGTTTATCCAGTCTTCTGTCTTTGGAACAAGGTAGCTGTGGAAAAAAAGCTATTGGGTGGCCTATTCTTGCATCCATTTCATAAAGTACTGAATGTCTATTAACACACCGTCCAACGTGTGATGAGCTCTGTCTTGCTTACTATCATTTCCCCCCGGGAGTGGAGGAGTGGTCCTAAAAATCCTTTCTAGACCAGTAATCCAGCAGTACACATTGCCTTAGCCATTCAGTGAGCACATGTTCCTCGAATAGTCTGCCTCCCCTGGGCAAAGAGTCTTGTGCAGAGATCAAGATTTCCTCCATGCTGGTCTCAAGGTCAATATTCACCTAATCCTGACATGAGGGGTTGATGAACCTGGCACAGATGTGTTTACATGTAGCCGATGGCTTATATTCTTTTAAGTGCAGTGCTCCAGGTAATGTCATTATGGATTTAAAGGCTCTTTGAGCTGCAGGTGAATTGATGGAGTACAATTTACACATTTGCCAAGGAAGCTAGGTGGCTATGTGGATAGACACTATGTCAATAGGTGGAAGGTCAAGTAAAAATGTTACTGTTTGAAAAAATAAATTAAATTTTCAGGTTCAGTTTTACATAGAGATAAGGCAAAGTCTTGAATAATTGAGCTTGACAAACCAGATCACTCTGACACTCTTCTTCTCCAATATGGCCTTCTCTCTCTTCTCTATGAACTTACAAATAACTTTTACCTTTATTTTTAGTTAAATAAATAAGCTAAATTGGTATTCACTCCAGATAAGTTCTCTTTTCTTTTCTTTTTTTTTTTTTTAAAGATTTTGTTTATTTGACAGAGAGAAACACAGCCAGAGAGGAAACACAAGCAGGGGGAGCGAGAGAGGGAGAAGCAGGCCTCCTGCGGAGCAGGGAGCCCGATGCAAGGCTCGATCCAGGCCTGATTGGAAGGCAGCCACTTAATGACTGAGCCACCCAGGTGCCCCCAGATTCACTCTCTTGAATAATTTCTCCTTAGCCTCTATAGGCTTTTTTGGTGATTTTCATATAATAAATGCTGTCTGGTCCCTGTCAGATTCAAGAATGGACTTGTGTCAATAATTAAAAAGTTTTGTCAAATGTAATGTTAAAACTTGCAAAAATTACTTTGGTCCAGAAAATCCCTCCCTCCCATGCCCCCCTCACATGCCCACCACATGTGGCTGTACCTCACCCTGAGATGTGAGCTTGTGTGCTTCATGCCTGGAGGTGGGGGGTGAAACAAATGTCTGTGATTTCCCGGCTTTGATCCTCACCTCCACTCCTGCTTATTGGTTTGGACCTCTCTTTTGGGGTCATATCATGTGGGAAAGAGGAGAGAGAGGTAGGTGAGAAAAGGCCTTCTTAGGCTGACTGTAATCTGACCTAAGTGCTCTCTAGATGGGGAGAATAAAAAAATGTGCCATCTTGACTTCATGGGGCACTCTGGCAGATTTCCCAGAAGTCTGTGACTGGCCTGTTGGCTGTTGTCCCCTTGATACAGGCCATACCTCTCCTCCAATCATCTGTGTATTATCCCCCTACGGCCCATAAACTTCTGGAGGTCTGTCCTCTTAGGAGCTTTTTGTTCCTGTAGTATTCTTCCTGGGTGAGATTTCTTTTCATGGCATCCTGCTTTGTGTGGGAAAACATGCACCTTGGCCTCCTATTTGGGGGAAGTGCTCTTCTTCTCCAATATAGCCATCTCTCTCTTCTCTATGCCCATTCAACACAACTAGTCAAGCATAGGTTCCCAGTGTAGTTTGAGTCAGGCCCTAGTCCTCTTTACCCCCAAAAGCCAGGACACATAGGCCAACAGCTCTGAGTGGTTCTCTTGAAACCCTAAGGTGAGGGGGCAGATTCTTATTTCACCCCCTCCCTTACCCCTCCATGAGAGGGGACCTGACTCATAGCACCCTGACAACTCTCTTTTAAAAAATCCTCACCTGGGGTACTTCTGCCCCTTACATCATCTTGAGGTTGACTGATGATGGACCAGAGTTAATGGAACCTACACCATATGCCCTTCATAGGTGATCTAGAACTCTGCTTTAGAAGTGAGGATACTTGCCCTACAATATCACTCTTGGTCTTTGGGACCTCATCTAAAACAAAAGTACAAAGAGCTGTATTATAATACACTGTATTATTTGTCCCCTTAAATCCCTTTGGAACATGGTTGGAACCTACAGTAGAAAATAGAGTGGCTGATTAGTTAGCCAGTCTATCTAAGTTTGTATGTGTGTATGTGTCTCTAATCTGGCCCTAGAATTATGTGTCTACTTCTGCTTGTGATGGCTACTGATGTAAATAAAACCCACCAGGATCATGGTCATGTGAGTGGAGGAAGAACAGGGGTGGTGAGGAAGGGCAAATATCTACAAAGTTAACCTGAAAGTTCTCATGTTATATCCAGTTTCTTATATTTCCACTACTCTCTTCTCCTTTTCATTCACTTTGCTTTATGCAAATTGGCCTCCTCACTGTTCCCACAGTCTGCCAGTGGTGCCTCCACCTCAGGGCCTTTTTCCTTCCTCCCTTTGCTTGGAAAATTCTTTCCACAGAAATCCACATGGCTCCTATTTTCATCTTCAAATCTTTGTTCAAATGTCATCTTCTCCATGGGACTATTATAACTATATCCTCTTCTGTTTCACTTCCTATCCCCTTTCCCTGTTTTATTTTTTCCCACAGCATTTGTTAACATCCTGTATAATTTTGGCTTCCCCCCACAAGAAAGGGAATCCCATAGGAAATTTGGGTCTGATTTGTCTACTGATGTATCTCTATTACCTGGAATAGATAACACATGGCTGTCCCTAAGATTGATAATTTAGTAAATATTCTGGGGCTTAAGGATATTTTTCTGTAAATATTTTGTCAGTAAGTATTGATAGCTCAGTAAATATTCTGGGGTCTAAGGATATTTTTTTCAAGACAAAGGAGGAATTGATTAATAAAGGAAGGGCTTCAGGAAGAGTAGACAAGGGTTCCCTGAAGAAACTAGCATTTGGCCAGGGCTTGAAAACTGGGCAGTCTTATGATAGGAGGCTAAGAGGGGCAGAGAGGCAGAGGCAGAGGCTCTGTGATTCTGGGTGGCTGTGTGCTGGGGACCATGACTGAATTCCAGAGCTACTCTCTGCTTCTGTAGCCAGGCTAACTATACTTTATAAGGCTATAGAGTAGAATGAATATAATCTCCAGTGTCAGACAGGCAGACCTGAGTTCAATTCCTATCTCTGCCACCTACTAGCTGTGTAACCTGGGCAAGTCATTTTGTCGCTCTAAAATTGTTTCCTTATCTCAAAAGCCAAGAGTGAGTATTATCTAGTTCATATGGTTATTATGAGTATCAAATATGCAAATGCATAAAAAATAAGTATAAAGCTAAGACCCACACAGGCCAGTCTGAGAAGGCATGTCGGGATCCAAAGAAGAGTCCAACAAATAAAACTAATCTCCAAATAAGTCAGGACATTTACTTGTATTTTTTTAATTCCTTAAAGGAAGAACCAATGACCAACTCAATATTTCTTTTTTTTAAATGACCACTTTATCCTTTATCTTCTACTTACCTCACCTCATGACTCTTTTATTTGGTACAGAGTAGGTCCATATGAAATGATCTTTAAAATTTAAGTTGTTTGGAAAATACTTTAATATTTGTCCCAAATTAACCCTTCCCACCCCACCGTGAAACCTCTAGCATGACCCTCTGTCTCCCTTCTCTGGTGGTAAGAAGGACAGCCACCAGAAACAAGGCAGGAGTCCAGGTGAAGAGATTCTATTCTGCTTCATAATGTCATGAGAAGCCAACCAGAATTAGCTCGTAGAGAACATGTTTCTGTCTCTTCCATTCAACTCAGAACTGAACAGAGCTGTCTTCTGACTTAATTGAATTTCTAGTGATAATATGAAGGGGTAATTTTTAATTTTAGTGGAAAAAAATTTTAAGTTGAAATAGAAATGGGCTAGGAAAGTTTTGAAACTCCTCATCTAACCTCATGTCAGTTTTCAAATTAATACAAGCAAGACATTTTGTACAGAGTAGTGTTTTCTTCTAACTCCCTTCCTCTTTCCTGGAAACATGGGTCATTATTATGTATCTCTGGATGCTTCTTGCAAGGTTTGATAACAATATGCATTTGAACTGAAGGACAAATAAACAACCAGCAGACAAAGCAAGCAATTCGTTGTCACTGGGTTTGGCATATTGGTCGCCTACACAGCATGTCATAATACCAAACTAACTATTGAGTGCTGAAGAGGCTTTGCTGTATTGTAAATGTAAATATAACCTTGAAACAGAAAACACAAAAAGTAAGCTATCATATTCACATGCTGAAGTAGATGATCGATGTGAATCTCAAAGACTTGGCTAAGAAGAATATAAATATAATTCTTTTAAAATGCTCCATTTCGTGTCAAATGGCAGCTAGTTATGTCCTCTTATAGTTACAGATCTCCAGGTCAAGCTCTAGGAAGAGACTTCTTTTAAAAACAAAACAGCCAGGACACCATCTGCCTTTGGCTCGGGTCATGATCCCAGGGTCCTAGATGGAGTTCTGCATCGGGCTCATTACTTAACAGGGAGCCTGCATCTCTCTCTGTCTCCTGCTCTCCCTGGTTGTGCTGTCTCTCCCCCTCTCTCCCTCTCTCTCTCTGACAAATAAGTGACTAAAATATTTAAACACACACGCACACAAAACATCCCTGAGAAAGAAGCAGTGTTTCTGCTACTGGTACACCGCATCAAGCACTGTCTTCTGCTGCTGGGGCCATGGGTGTGCACCTGATAAGTGATGCCTTGCAATCTCATACTCAGTTCAATTCAACACACAGAACAAACCCTCGTTGAGGGCTTACAAAGGCCCAGCCCTGAATAGTCAGGTAGGTACCACACGTTGCTGTTACTGATAGTTGAGGAGTCTTTGCATTGTGTCCTCTGCCTGGAGGCTCCCATCTCCCTTCCCTTGCCCCTACTTCCCCACCCCATTCCTCAGGGGAGCCTTCCTGGAACTCTGAATAAACCATTCCCTCTTTCATGGGTTCTCATACATGGATTAGTTTCTGTGATTCTCTGGGTGATGTCTATATCCTCTATGAGTTCTGATTCCAAGGAGGTTGGTCACTGTGCCCCCAGGGCCAAATGCAATGCCTGGAAGATAGAAGCTCCCAAAAGCTGTGTCAATAAATGAAAGAACAGAGGAAAGGAGATGCAAGAGATAACAATGTGGAGATTGTTAGGGGTCAGGTCATGTAATGCCAAGGAACCTGAACCTTGAAGCACAGTGTAAAGCCAAGAGGAGTGGGTGGGATTTAATTCACCTAATGAAGTAGATAGCTTTCTAAATGACTTTAGCACTGACTAGCACGTAAGGAACAGGGTCTCATAGTAAAGGGATCATTTTTTCAGTAACCTGTGCAGCATGGTACAGACCCTCAGGCCAAGACCCAAACAAAATTCAGCTGGAGATTGAGAAGATTGAAATGAGTTTAGGTTTCCTGGGGAACTGATGAGGGCCGTTGATCCTTTTGTTTCCAGAAGCTCATTGGCACACAATCAGCCCTCAATATAGTCTACAGGCCTGTGAGGGGAAGCAAGAGTAGCACTGATATACCTGCGAAGCAGGAGGCACAGTACCACAAAGATCAAGGCAGCATGTGAAGCTGGGGCAATCACTGTTCTTCCTCCTGTGTGGTCCAAGAGCAATATGTTAGGTGGAATCTTGAATGAATGAATTTTCCCTTCCCTGCAGTAAAGTTGCAATAAGCAAGGATTTATGTCACCTTAGTTTCTGATTCTCCAGAAAAGAAATTTATCAGTCTTTTTAATACAAATGAAATTCTCAGTCAAGTTATCATACTTCATCAGGATTCCTCTGATTCCTGACAGAATTAAATCACATGGAGCTAATGGTCAATGTGAGCAATTGGATTGGCTGGGGACCATGTCCATTGCTTGTTAAGTAAGAGGTATTTTAATAGGTGACTGGCACTTGCTTATTTGACTGAGATTTCTAGGTAACTAATATTTCCTACAAATAAATACAAAGTTCTTTGATAATTACCTCTTAGTTCTTTATCATTATTCTCACCATTGTTATCACATCACTACTTTAAAACCATTCCTTTCTACTTTCACTTACTAAATCACTCAGTGAATGCTATGGAGGTCAATTCTCAGAGTGGGAGGGAGGGAGGGAGGGAGGGAGGAAGGAAGAGAGTGAGGGAGGGAGGGAGGGAGGGAGGAAGGAGAGAAGCTCCTCCATGGGATGTGAGCTAAGAGTCTGCTGACCAACAATAAATGTTTCACTCTCTCCTACATAAGGAATTGAGTGCCAGGGTAAAGGGATCATTCTTTTCATCTTCTGAGAATCTTTTAAAACCCAGATAGAGTCTTTCTGCTTTTTCCCCTCCCCTCTCCCTTGCTCTCTCACCTCTTCTTACTCTATTAACTAGGAGAAACATATCATATCTCTCAGTATCCAAAGATTACTTATGACTAGTCATTTTATACCCCTATGCATTTTTTTATCTTGCCTTATTTTTGAAAGGAATACTGCTCTTGCTTTCTCTCACAGGCCTGTAGAGTATTTTTAATATGAGGTAACTTTAAAAATATATAACAATACAAAAATTTTAAAATAGGTTACTGCTGCTTCGTTACTGGCATAGAGAAATACAACAGATTTCTGTATGGTTGATTTTATATCCTACAACTTTGCCAAATTCGTGTATTAGTTCTAGCAATTTTTTGGTGGATTCTTTTGGGTTTTTTACATAGAGTATCGTTTCTGCACATAGTGAAAGTTTGACTTCTTTCTTGCCAATTTGAATGCCTTTTATTTCTTCTTGTCTGATTGCTGAGGCTAAGTCTTCCAGTACTGTGTTAAGCAGCAGTGGTGAGAGTGGATTTTGCAATGATGTGGATGGAGCTAGAGGATATTATGCTAAACGAAATAAGTCAGGCAGAGAAAGACAAATACCATATGGTTTCACTCATACGTGAAATTTAAGAAACAAAACAGACCAACATATGGAAAGGTAAGACAAAAAAGAGAGAGAGGGAAACAAACCATAAGAAACTCTTAACTATAGAGAACAAACTGAGGGTTGCTGGAGGGATGTGGGGTGGGGAATGGGCCACATAGGTGATGGACATTAAGAAGGGCATTTGTGTTGAGCACTGGGTGTTATATGTAAGTGATAATCACTATAAATTCTACTCCTGAAACCAATATTATACTATACGTTAAAGAACTAGAATTTAGGGACGCCTGGGTGGCTCAGTTGGTTAAGCGACTGCCTCCGGCTCAGGTCATGATCCCGGAGACCTGGGATCGAGTCCCACATCAGGCTCCCTGCTCGGCAGGACGCCTGCTTCTCCCTCTCTCACTCCCCCTGCTTGTATTCCCTCTCTGGCTGTGTTTCTCTCTGTCAAATAAATAAAATCTTAAAAAAAAAAAAAAAAAAAGGAACTAGAAATTAAATAAAATTTAAAAAATAAATAAATAAAATAAAATAGGTTACTGAAGGAATTGCTGCAGGTAAGGACAAAGATAAAGCCATCTCAATGAGAGAAATAAAATTCAGATTCACTCTGTGATCCAGTGGTTGGGTGTTCTGTTCCACATAGTCATTCAAGAACCCAGGCTTCTAGCCTGTCTGTCACCTTTAAGTTGTGACTTCTAAGTCCCCCTATGGCACATGAGGAATATCATGGAGGATCTTACATGGAAGGATTTATACATCAGGTCTTAAAATGACAACCACCACTCCCACTCATGTTCCATTGGCTAGGACTTAGTACACTGCCACACCTAACCAAGCACACAGGAGGCTAAGAGATATAGTTGATCTGTACCAGAGAGAAGACTGGGTTTGGTGACGAGCTGATAGTCTGACATGCTGACCTAGAGTCTCACTAAGTGGGGGCAAGAGCAGTATTTCTCTCTCCACTTCATCCCCAATTCTCAACGCACTGAGCGCTCATTAAGTATTTGTTGGATAAATGAAGCTGTGCATATTCAGTATTTAAAACATTTTCTCTGCCATCCTGATGCTGGTTGCCCATTTTAGTTCCTCATACAGCACCCTCTGAGGCAGCCTGTAGCACATCTCCCCATGTCTGACTGTATTCCTAGAGCTTGGGTAGAATGTGTCTTTGGTGTCCATTTTCGTTGATCATTTCTGTAAATCACTTATAGATGACTGGCATAAACCATTATACCAATTTATTTATTATTAAATTTACATATATTTTTTCAGAGATTTGATTATACATTTTTTTTTTAATTTAAGTATGTCATTTCCCAGGACTGAGGTGCCTGGGAAGGAGGGATGCCATTTGTTACTAACTCAAGCTTACAAGGGAATGAGCATACTGACTGTCATACTATAAGGATATTATTAAGACTATTAGACACAGTATACAGTATTCTTTTTTAAAAGTCTAGGGAGGCAGTGCCTGGGTGGTTCAGTCAATTAAGCATTTGCCTTCGGCTCAGGTCATGATCCCAGGGTCCTGAGATGGAGCCCTGCCTCGGGCTTCCTGCTTACTGGGGAGCCTGTTTCTCCTTCTCCTTCTACTCCTCTTTCCTACTTGTTCTCTCTCTCTTTCTTTCTCTCTCTCTCTCAAATAAATAAATAAAATATTTTTTAAGGATTTAAAAAAAATACTGGGGAGAATTTTGTTTTTAATCACAATAAAAAGAACAGATGTGTTTCTCTTGAAAATGGACTGGCTTTTTCTTATGATAGCCATTAATGGCATGACATTTATTGACATCTTTACTAGAAGGTTCTGACTAAATGTGGGACCCATATCTATTAAGAGTACAGGACTTCAAGAAATGTATCTTGTGAACTATCCCTTACCCAGATTTTGACAGGGATCGACATACTTTTTCTAACTATATTTTCCTTGCCTTTTGTTCCCCTTTCTATCTACTTATGTTATCTTCTTGAATTGAGTATTTATGGAAGTGATCTTAAATATATTTGTTTTCCAAGAAATATGACCATGTTTTCAATGGAGTGTATTGGGTATTTTTCTTTTTCAATTTACCTTGCTTCCACCCTAGAGATATTTTCAAATGACTATGAATTAATCTTTTATTTTGGGAGGAAGAGGGAGAGATGAGAAGAATAGGAAATAGTGGACTATAAAGATGGGGATGATTTTGCAAGCTAAGAACTGAAGTAGCTAAGGAACCATATTGCACATATGAAAATGTTGTGTACAATTGTGAAAATTCACTACAAGCTAAGTTCCATGAGGGCTGAGGACCTTGTCTTTGTTATTTCATGTAGACTGGAGTCTGGCACGCAGTAGACACTAAAACAACATATCTTGAAAGTGTGAATGTAATACACTTGGAATTAGGACAACTGAATTAATATTGTATAAATGATATTGAATATTGGTCATGTAGCCACAAGCATATGCCTTTTGGATTCAGTTTCATAGTTGATAAAAGGAAGCCATTAGACTGTGTATTCACTAAGGTTCTTTCCTTCTCTAATATTCCACCCTAGCAGCATATTAAACATAGGAATGTAACACCTACAACAATTTTGGAATTTTGTTTTCAAAATAGGATATCCAGCTATATCTTCCACAGTCCTTGGAGAAATGGGTACCCTGACTCCAAATGCCAACCCTCAAAGTGAGTATAGCAAGACTTTCCTTATGTGACTAAAAAGAAACAAAACACAAGCTTTAGTACAGCTCTGAAAATATTGAGGTTTGGGAAAAAGGCTATATTTTTCATTTAATGTTGATATTTTGGTTTTGAGTTGCTCTGTGGCAAATTGTAATGTAAATGGTGGCTATATGTTGATATGACAGTCACTGTAATCTTTAAAATATGGGTTGGTGAATTATTTTACTGTACTTTTCATTTCTTGTGGAATTTTAAGATAACATGAAAGTAGTCTTGACAGTACTCCCAGTGATCTGAGTTGGTGACAAGAACAGAAAAAGAAAGAAAATCAGTGACAAATTGACATTAAACATAAACCAGAGAGCTTTTGCTTAATATGCCAGCTGTGTTCCTATGTAAGAAAGTATATTTTTAATTTCAGATTTCCCTAAAGTCACATAGATTAAAAATTCAGTACATCAAAGTAAAGTTAAATTACAGCTGTATAAAAAGATTGGATTCTGAGAATTTTGTCTTTCAGCCAGCAATTCCATTGTGACTACCCAAAGCTTCAACTACTCTTGGACCTCCAGCAGGCAAGATACCAAAAACTGTAAGTGTAACTGGGAGTCCCTTGGGGTCTTCTGGGCTTCATTAATTCATCCAACATGTATAATGAACAACTATGACGTGCTCTGTTCATAATCATATTAACAAATACTTACAAAACATCTACTATGTTTGAAGCATTGTTGTAATTGCTGGGGATACATCTGTGAACAAAAACAAATCTAAGTTCCAAACTCTGGGGGAAGAGAGGCAAATAGTGATGAGTGATAGGGAATAAAGCAAGCAGTGAAGGGACACATTGAGGATCCGGTGGGAGAGTGGGTTGCCTTTTTAAATAGGGTGGTTTTGCAAGGCCTTCCTGAGGAAGGTGACATCTGAATAAAGGTATAACTCACAGAGATGGAAGGGCAAACTCTGAGGATGTCTGAAGAGTGAACTAGCCAGAATACACATGTCACTAAAAGCAGTGAAAAGAGGAAGCCCCATGTGCATCACAGAATCGATTGGTTGTGGCCATTTAATCTGGTCAGCCAGCAGCAGTGAGTGCTGCCGCTGTTAGCAGGTATGGACAGCATCTGAAGAGGAAATATACTGCCTCTTAGTGGTTCAAGACCGAGATCTGCATGCTAGGGAAATGGCTGCCGCAAAGACCCAGGATGCTGCTGGTGCAGAACTCTGAGTTTAACTGCTAGGCCTGTGGCCACAAAGAGTGAATGCATGTGTCTCTTTTAAGAAATCATTTCAGTTGTACATGTAAAGCCTCTAAAATTCTTTTATACCCACTGGCTCAGTCATCTCACTTTGGGAATGTGTCCTTAGGAAGTAGATCAGACAGCAAAGAGGAACATTTATGATATCGCTCTTTGTCACGTTAGTCATTTATTTTATCTCTTTATGGACCTCAGGTTCACAGATCTGGATTAATCATAATCCCTAATTCATGGCATACTTTGACCATTTGTATATGACACCCTGAAATTTAATTTAGCATATTTCTTTTTAACAAATATGTTACTAATATAACAGACACCTGTGAATTCAGTGCCCAAATATGAGAGATAAAAAGGTGAGTATCAGAAGAGAGAGTACACCGAGAGAGCCACAAATAAGCATGACCTAGAGATGCCAGAGGTGGCATTGAAGACTCCTGTGAAAAGAAGAGGCAATTAGCAAATGGATCTGCAAACCTTGATTACTTGTAAGAAAAAAAAAAGTATTAAAATGTATGCCAGTCATGCACATTACATAAAAATAGGCTCCATAGAGTATGAGATCTTTCTGTCAAAAGCAAAACATTAAAGCATGTAATAAAATAAAGGTGAATTTATTTCTGGCTTTAGGGTAAGGAAAGGCTTAAAGAAGAGAAATAAAACATTAGAATACCATAAAGTTAAGAAAATTCTATGAAAGGACACATTAGCAGAAGTTAAAAAAAAAGGCAAGCTATATTGTAGGAGAAGATATTGCAACATACTGAAAAATGATCAGTAATATATAATTGACGAGGAATCAGAACTTTATATCAAAAGTATATAAAGAATGGCTACAAATCAATTTTTTAAAATATAAAAACATTAGAAAATGAGCAGAGAGGAATATCACAAAAGATGTAATGCAGTGGCTAGGAAACATCCAAAGAGATGCTTAGCGTCTCTGGCAATCAGGAAGAGCAAACGAAGATGAGAATCAGATAACCATTTCATATATAATCAATCGGCAAAAATTAACAAGTCTAGAATTGTCAAGTGTTAGGATGTAGATCAATATAATTTTTTATATGTTGCTGGTGAAATTACAAGTTGGTACCATCACTTTCCACCATTTTGACATGGTGTTTTAATGCAAACGATTTCAATACCCTACAATACCCTTCAAACAATACCCTACACCCCAACAATTCCGTTCCTAGGTATTACTCCCCCCTCCACACACACGCTTGTATATGTGTATGTAACCAAGAGATATGCACATAAACGTCAGGGGGAAACACTATTCATAATAGAAAAAACTCTAACTAATCTAAATCATCAGAGTGCAGAGAACAGGTAAACAAATTGTTGCATAGCCATATAACATAATATTATAGAGCAATGAGTGACTGACAGCCACATACAACAGCATGAATGGATCTTAATACATTGTCTTGGGTCAGGAAAGTAAATGCCAGGTGACAACATATGGAATGATATATATATTTAAAGATTTTATTTAGAGAGAGAGCACAAGGTGGGAGGAGGAGAGGGAGAAGGAGAGAGAATCTCAAGCAGACTCTGCACTAAAAGAGGAGCCCAACACAGGGCTCCACTGAGAACCAGATGCCCAACTGACTGAGCCACACAGACACCCCTGGAATGATATTTTTAAATAAATATTAAAGTAAGTACAACCAAACATATGGCTTAGGCATAACATGTGATAAAAACTTAAAAACTATGTAAGTGAGTGACTAATAGATACATTCAGAAAAGCATTTGCTTTGGAATGGGCATACAAGCCACGTGTTAGAAGTTATAATGTTAGAAGACCTAATGTTACTTACAGTAATCCAGTAATCTGTGTGTAAGAGTGGGAGTGAGAGGGTGTTAAAGAAAAATATATCCAATAGTAAGGACATGTAAAATAGGATGATATAATAATTCAGTGCTATATTAAGAAGCCAATCCAAACAACAGTCATAATGTACTAAGCTAGCCAGTACATCTTATTGTATAGACAAGGTTACTGGCTAGAAAATTGTCACCCATCAGATATAAATTGAAAATAAAAGTATTAGTTATACTGGGGATGAAAGTCCATACTTAATAAACTAACATTTATCCTATACGGTGTTAACATAAAATTGAGTTTGTAATGAACTCTGTTGCGACTCTCCTTTACCTACACTAGTTTGTCAGCCTTTATTCTTGATGGTATAATACAAATTAAGTTCCTTATCATTTTTGTTGTTGCTTACTTGTATCCCCAGTGCCTAAGGTGATGCCTGTCATATAGTCGGTGCTCAGCAAATATTGCCAAATAGATAAATGAATCAATACTTGTTGGTTATGGAGGAAAATTATGTAGCAATGGTGATAAAAGATTATTGGAGGAATGCCTGGGTGTCTCAGTTAGTTAAGCATCCAACTCTTGATTTTGGCTCAGGTCATGATCTCGGAGTTGTGAGATCCAGCCCTATGTTGGCCTCTGTGATCATTGTGGAGTCTGCTTGTCCCTTTCCTTTTTCTTCTCCCACCTCTATCTCTGTCTCTCAAATAAATGAATAAATAAAATCTTTTTAAAAATAAACGATTGGGGCGCCTGGGTGGCTCAGTTGGTTAAGCGACTGCCTTCAGCTCAGGTCATGATCCCGGGGACCCGGGATCGAGTCCCACATCAGGCTCCCTGCTCGGCAGGAAGCCTGGCTTCTCCCTCTCTCACTCCCCCTGCTTGTGTTCCCTCTCTGGCTGTGTTTCTCTCTGTCAAATAAATAAAATCTTAAAAAAAAATGATTATTGGACAATATTATAGGATAAAGCTGAACTGAAATTTAAATTTATGCTATGATTATATATAAATTGTCTCATATTTTCACTCTCAGCATAATATTTGGTATCTAATGATTTCCTTTATTTTATTTATTTGATTTTTTTGTTGAAATTATACTGAAATCTAAGATACACAAGAACAGGGACCTAAACCCTTTCCTGTCTTATTCCTATAACATCATAATGTCTGTAGCGGTGGCAGGCATACAGTGGTTGCTCAGCAAATACTTCTTGACTAATTGAAAGAATATGTGTACATATGGACAAGGACCAAGAAGAAAACATGCACAGACATACACAGTGAAAAGAAATGATCTGCTTAAATGGAATTTTTGAACTTTCTGTTTGCTTTATTTAAATTGTATTACAATATGTGTGCCCAGAATAAAAAAGAAATGCTGTTCATCCCCTGCATCATATCATTATGAAGCATAGAGGCTGCCCAAAATATTTTCTGCCCTAGAAACTGGAACACTGAAAAGTCTTGCATGAAAGTGCTTTATAATCTACACAAGTTTATTCTTGATCTTTTTAGTAGGTTTCATAGTGAAATGAACTACTGCAGTTCTCACGTCTTCTGTCCTTCCCCACTTGAAAACTTCATTTATCCTCAGACTTCCCATTATCATTCTTACCATAAAATAGCCATAGAAATTGTGAAATCTAGGAAGGGACTCAAACCCAACAAACAAAATTTTCCTTGCTGTGAAAACTCACATTTTTACTTATGCAAATAAGAATGTCTTGTTTACTAGTTGCCATTTTTTATCCATAAGCTTAAAGAAAAAAATTCCCTGTAGTGAGTTGCTCTATTTATAATCATTCACAAAAACACATTAGAATCCAACAAGTTAATATTGATTGCTCACTCCCAAACTATTTTTGAAACACAACTAGTAGAGACTCGTTGGGTTGGACTGTAATGTGACATCCAATATTAGATGATGCATTTGGCAAGATTCGTGACAGGCATTGGTAATGGGATTTTTTTTTCTTCCAGTATGTTTATTTCAAGAGATTTATGAAATGTTCACAGATAGAAAAAGAATGGTAACGGATGGATTCATGGTGAAATAAACCCACTAGCAGTGTTTCTAAAGCTCTTCCTATTTGTGAGCACATTCTAATAGGATATTTGCTTATACATGCATTTTGTGTAGCTCATATATTTGGATGTCACGAGAAGATTCTGGGTGCATTGTATTTACACTACATTTATAAGTATATGTTTTAACATATTCTTTTCTTGTCGTTCTATCAACTTTAGAACATTAGCATCTAATCCTAGTTCAGCTTCCAAGTTTTCAACAGCCTGAAACAGAAATGCATATTTTACTTTAACCACCTGTGAAATGGGGATACCAAATCTGACTATCCAAATACCTCAAGTGTGTAAGGTTAATAAAATCCTGGGATATTTCATCCTGACATTCAGGTGATTAGGCCAGGGAGCAGAAAATTGAAGCTTAATTACCTTTTTCTTTCTGTTTTTCCCTGCCATCCATCTGGTCCAGTGGAGCCTGAAGCCACACTGAAATCAGTCAGTCTGGCAAAGTTAGATGAGCAGAAAAATGATATGAGTCTCCACTGGCCCCTGTGCCTCCAATTTGCTCCATTACCAAAATCAACAAGCTTGCATGCATGCATACATACACACACACACACACACAAACACCTCTTAAAGACCTCACATAGGGCCTCTGTTTTGTTTTTTGTTGTTTTTGTTTTTGTTTTTAATTTTTTATTTATTTGACAGAAAGAAACACAGCGAGAGAGGGAACACAAGCAGGGGGAGTGAGAGAGGGAGAAGCAGGCTTCCCGCCCAGCAGGGAGCCCTACGTGGGACTCAATCCTGGGTCTCCAGGATCATGACCTGAGCCGAAGGCAGTCGCTTAACCAACTGAGCCACCCAGGCGCCCCTCTCTGTTTTGTTTTTTAACTATACATTCCTATTCTTCAAAATTTATGTACTCTTCATAAATTTTGCAATTGTGTTGTTTACCCTGTTCTTAGTCCTGGTTGGCTCTTAATAGGCTCTTGGTAGCTCTGCCTAATAATTTCATAGCAACCAGTCCTACTTTCCATAGGTAGTGGGGATGGGGAGGCTGGAGTTGAGGAGTTGAAAGTCAATTACAGGGACACAGCAACGCCAGAACTTACAGTAATGTTGGGCCCTGCTCCTCTTTCAGGCTGTAGGATAATTCCGACAGTTGGCTGAGATGCTGAATCTCTAAACTCTAAACTCACCACTCTTGCCCTCAAATTCTAAAATCTTATGTGTCTCAGATCACTTCTCATTCTATTTTCCTCTTACCTAAAATCACTGTTCTCCTCCAGATCTGTTACCTAGTTCCTGATTAGGTCAACCACAAATTCAAGATTTCTTTCTCTGATTTTAAGCTCCATCTTCTGTTAAAGTACCAAATTCTGGGGGCTTCATGGGTCTCTTCACAGCTAGCACACAAGCCCTGCATTTCTGAAGGTCATGAGTGTCACCTGTATTTCATGGTCAGGAAGAGCATGAGGGTCCCCTCTATAGATGAGGTGGTCATGGCAAGAACAAACGGGAAGCTGGTGCCAGCGTGTACATCATGGTGTGAGGGCTGGTGCTGCCCCAGTACGTATTCATCCTGAAGAGGAAGAAAACCAAGATCATTGAGATCACTGTATAGAAGTCCTGCTTGCTACTCATGTCATTGTTCCAGGGCAAACTCAAAGACAGAAGAACTCAAAATGCCTTAAGGAAGATTGGTTAACTGAGACAAGTCTCGGTAGATGTACATGTAAAAATGATGCCCAAATCCCAGAGAGAAGTTCAACTTGCATCAGCTTGCCCTGCAAGAAAAACAGAAATTATCTGTGGTTTTATCTAAAAAGGAGCTATCAAACTTCAGATAACCATAGATTTTGGTTGACACTAGTAGGTGTTCCTACAAAGGGAAAAGGTGCCCAACGTGTCATAATAGCATTGATCACTGTAAACTGGTTACAAAAGACTGTCACATTTTTCCAATTAAGGAAAAACACTATATTGTCTAAATTGATTCTCTTTTTACCATAGGATGAAAATATCCCTTTATAGTAGAAAGACATGCTAAAGCACATAATTTCCTTGTTGAATAAGCTTTACCCAGTGCTAAATTTAAATAAATTATAGAAAAATCCAATGTTATGCTCCAGGAAGGACATAAAAATTTATTTGAGAAACTCTAGCAACAAAGCATCCTTGTGTTCATATTTTCAGCTGATAATGGTGATGTACTCAAGAAGGTTATCCATCAAGCTGGTGTTTACCAACCAAATGTCAAAGTAATGTTTATTCATGGATTTTGATGAAAATGGAGTTTCAAAAGATTTAAAGAAGAATTAACTCACGTATTTAACAAACAACGTGGTGGTAGGAAGAACACAGAATATTTCAATCAATTAAAATACATAACATAATTCTGCTGAGAGACTGTCAAGAATTAAGAATGGCAGATCGAGTAGCCAATATGGAGCATATTCTGAAAATTGGTTATCTAAATGATAGAGTGGATAAGCTTTTAGCAAAGTATTATGTTAGTGAAAGATGAATCTTTAGAAGTAGGCAATTCTATCTTACTGAGGATTCTATAAATAAATATTCTTTAGGAAGACCTCTTTCCTGTGGGAGCAATTGATACAAGAACTTCTCATCTCTTTATCTTGCTAGAAGACTCTTATGTATAATACATTCTCACTCTTGAAGTTTTCCCTTTATATTACCTAGGTATTTTCAGACTTGTTGAATCCATCAGCGGGAACCTCCTTTTTCTTCACCTCTCTCAACACACTCCCCATTATATTTTTTTTAACAGAATAAAGACAAATCTTAATACCAAAACTAGAAAAATAACTTCCTGCTTTTCCAAAGTGGATTCTGTAGCTTAATTTTATCACACATTTTCTGAGGAGTAGAAGTCTAAAAAGGAAGATTTTAAAAATGGTAAACTAATTTGCAAAATTTTAAGTACTTCCATTTTTGTAATTTGAGTGGATCATGTTAATGGTACCACCATCTCCTTAAATTGTGCTGTGCTCAGTTATTTTGCCTGGGGAAGATTAATATTGAGCAGAAAAGATTGCCATTCTATATTTGGTGAAAATACTCTTGGTACCCACATGTAACCGACCATCACAAAATGTTCTGTATCTGGGCACCTGGCTGGCTCAGTTGGTAGAACATGTAATGCTTGATCTTGGGGTTGGAAGATCAAGATCCATGTTGGGTGTAGAGAGTATTTAAAAATAAAATCTTAAAAACAATGTTCTGTGTTTCCTTGCTGGTGAGATAACTATGAAATGGAAAAAAATTGACTACCCACTTCCCTCAAAGGGATAGCACTTGTTCAATTATTTACATCTTAATATAAATTAATTTATTACATCCTTTCTTGCAAACAGACTTTGAAAGATAAAAAATAAAGGATCAAGCCCTAAAAATAACAAGTTAAGGAAACACCATGTTGGGCAAAATCTTGTAAGGTTATCCAGAACAAATTGCCTCCTCCGTAATTTTACCTAAATCCAGGCCTAGTCCCAGTTTCTTTTAGTTATTCTTTGTTAGTCAAATCCCCACCATTAAGGCTTAGCCTTTAAAAATGGGCTTTTGAAAAACATTGTTTTTCATCTGTTGACCTTGGTACTCTCTCTAGAAGAGCACCAAAAAAAAGTGGTTGAGATCACATGTTCAGGGTCAGATAATTATACTGAAAATAAGAACATCTCCCTGACCTAGTCAAATTCAAAATAGCTGTGTTAAAACTCCTCTTACCTCTGGGGTGACCCTTGGCCAGTTAGCTATGACAGTCTGCACTGTGAGCACTCTCTGGAAAGCACTGGGTTACACCTCTCTTAAAGGGCCTGATAACATACCTTCATCTGCAGCTACAACTGCCATTGGCGGGGAGAAATTAAGAAAGGGGAGGACTAACGGGTTTTGGTTTTTAGGGTTTGTTTTTTTTGTTTGTTTGCTTTGGTTTTTCGTTTTGCTTATTTGTTTTGGTCTTGACACACAAGAAAGCATTTAACTTGGAAAATCATACACACTAACGTTTTAAATGAATGAGCATAATGTTTTTCTACTGATTACAACTGTGTGTAACTATAGCTGTCTTACTTTACACTACATTATAAGCCTGTTATAAAATACAGAAATGCAGAGCCTGCCAAGAAGTGGGATTTTCTTGCCAGAGATGGGGAACTAAACAAAATGAGTTGATAGATCTACTCCAACAGCTATATGTACTGCCTCAGTTTGCTACCATCCACTCAAGGGGGAGGTTTGTTTCTGAATCCAATAAGACGACTCAGCACAGCAGATAGTGAGACCTATGACCAGAAAGGTCTGAAAATTCACTATTGACACCATTCACTTGTCATAGCCAAACAAGAATATCAACTTATCCAAAAGTACAAACTATTCTGTTCCCTCGTGCCTGTTCTACCAAGTCTTCAAAGTCCTTTTGGCGCCTTTGCTTGACTAAAGGCCACCATAACACACCTGGGCTTTCATTCTCTCCCATGTATTGGATGGACACGAGAATAGTCACAACACATTCTCTGTAGCTGGATAAACCTCTCTAGTATTTTGCCCATTCCTTCTTCATGCTTCTAAGTGGCTATACTCAAAATCTTCCCTATTTGAGAGGTCAGAATCACCAATTTTCCCTAAACTCCCACTTTATTTTGGGACATTCTAATGTGTGCTGCAGAATAGTTCAGTGATTTTGCTTTACATATTCATTAATAATCTTTTTTCATTTTATTCTTTTACTATAAATTATTCAATTAAAGGTCAAGAAGAGACAGTAAAATAACTAGTCTTATACAGGTTGACTCTTCCAATATCTTCTTCCTTTAGCAGCTTCATGGATGCCCAGTGAAACATACAGTTCATCCCCCTTGGGTGCAAGCTCAACTGTTCATGGTGAGTGCTTGGGGGGAGAGTTAGGGTCAGGGAAGGTAGTGGTCTGCTTTATTTGGGCAGAGGTGGAAAAACAAGAAAGGGTAAGAAACCGATCTTAGATAGGTATTGAAAAGTGCAACTTGATGAAAATGACAATGGATAGAACCAAAATTTCTCCCAGCCACAGTCATTCAAAGATACTAGTCACAGACCAAGTCTTAGATTTTTTTTTCTCTACTTTATTTCCAAATGAAATCTACAAAATAGCATTTCTTGGCTAATTAAGTCCATCAAATTGCATTTTAAATTTTAATTTTCCATTAAAAATTGAGATGATTTGTCAACTAGAATGTTGCAAAGTAAATTTTATTGACCTTATCAAGCATGTGATAGTGGGAGAATTGGTATTTGATTGGCTGGATCTCTGATACCCTGGGAAAATATGGAAAGGTCCCATTTTTCTGTGGCTCCAACATAAGATATTTTCCTGTAACCACTTAAATTTTTCATGGAGATTCTTTAGCAGATATTGTTTTGTTATGGGTGCTGTTCAGCTTCTCTTTTCTTCTTTTTTTTTTCTTTTTTTTTTAAAGATTTTATTTATTTGACAGAGAGAAACATAGCCAGAAAGGGAACACAAGCAAGGGGAGTAAGAGAGGGAGAAGCAGGCTTCCCGCTGAGCAGGGAGCCCAATGTGGGACTCGATCCCAGGTCTCTGGGATCATGACCTGAGCCAAAGGCAGTCACTTAACCAACTGAGCCACCCAGGCGCCCCTCTTCTCTTTTCTTCTTTAAACCTATAGAGTTTCACTTCTGTGGTGGTTGTTAGAGTCTAAGGTCCAAGCTTGCTATAGATTGGTCCTTAGTGAACTTTATACATAGTACTGTAGGAGCATTTAGGCCACTAAAATTGACCTCTTCCTAATAGCAAGTGAAATCCAATCATGATTTTATACCACTTGATTGGGTTGAGATGGCTGTTATTCAGGTCAGATATCCCTTGTATATCTCTAGGTGATGGCTTCACCAGCACAACCAGGACATTTTCAGAAGTTCACACAACTACCAATGGATCTACTAAAAATATTGACATTCGTATCACTGGTGAGTCATTTACTTTTTTCTCAATTTTGTGTTTTACTACCTACCATTTGCCAGACATTGTATCAGTTTTTGGGTGTACACTGTAAAAGAAGTAGATCTTTCTTGTCTTTTATACAGACAAGGCCTTGAAAACACTGGCATTCTTAAGATTATAATCTACTGAACATGATATACATTAAGTAAATAATCATATAATTAAATTTATTTGTGACAGTACTATGATATAGTGTAAGGTATTGTCAGAACATAACAGAAAGATCTCATTTTAACTGGCAACAGGAAAGGAGCCTCTAAAGATAGATTTAAATTAAAATCTGAAAAATGAATAAAAATTGGCCAGGCAAAAAATAGTGAGAAACGTATGAAAATATATCTGAGACCAGAAAGATTATTGGAACAAAGAGTATTTCTGTAATTAAAATAATAAAATTTTATTAATACTGAATATAATTTCTTGTTTTATATTACAAGAGGTCAAGATCCTTCCAACCCAGGTCTTGATTGTAAGTTCAGAGGCATAATCAACTCACTTCAGGGGGTGTTCTCTTGACTGGTGAACACTCCACTTGAATTCTCAGCTTTTTCTGTATCGAAGGTCATCCAGTCCTCAGATCATTGAAGCATCATCCTGCATACAACATGCCAACAGGACAAACTGAAGTCCTACCGATGGCTTTCAGATATTGGTGCCTTCTAAAACTGCCTAGTTCAGAGATGGGACAAGATTGGAGCTCTGCTTCTCCACTGAGACATTCCTGAAGTCAGTGGTCTCATTTTCTGTGTGTGGTAGGGAGAAAAATTTTAAGCATTGATTTAAAACCTTTTGTTCTTTTATTTCTCTGAAACTTTAGGGTAAGATGTTGTATCCCACCATGTTACCAGTGTAGAGCCTAGTAAATTTTGACTTGACTAAAGCAGAACTCTGTGTAGTCTTGGGAATACTATCTGTATGATTGTTCCTTTTATGAGCATGATGCTCTATCTTTCATAGTTCTACTACTACCATGAACTAGTGTGAACTAGTCATCTACACATACAACTTATGGGTATGTATTATAGGACTACATAGGCTTCCAGAATAACCTCAGCATCTGCTTAGACTAGCTTGAGGTTGGATGAGCATCAGGAAGACCCCAAGTCTCTGGATGTGTGTTATAAACAGGACAACATCATATTGCTGAGGTCCAAACTATGTTAAACATAGAAAAGATTTGGTAACTAGTATTTTGAATCCACCTTTTTTTGCCTATGCATTTTGAGACTTTGTTTTATAAAAAGCACTATAACAAATATGAGGCAATGAAAGAAATTAAAAACCTAGTATCCACCTACAAACAGTTCACAGTCTAGTTGAAACAACAAAGGGAAATCAATCCAAATAATTCTGATACAAAATGGACATTTTGCCCAAATGATCTACGTAATTTGTAGAGCTAAAGATCTATCCAGAATGTATAAGGAATGTCACTGGGGTGTTGCTAGAAATAACAAAGGCCTGGAAACAATTTAACCCTTGAATATCAAAAGACCAATTAAATAAACCATGATACATCTATATATTGGGAAATTACCCATTGTTTTAATCAAAGAAGGTAAATCTCTATGCACTTCTGTGGAAAGTATTCCAAGAACATTTTTTTAAAGAAAGACACAAGGGACAGAATAATATGTATTGCATTCATGTCTAAGAAAAAGAGATATATATTCATGATACATATATATGTTTATATATGCATAGAAAATTTCCAATGGGGTACATAATTAACTATTAAAAGTTACTGCCTCTGGGCACCCGGGTGGCTCAGTGGGTTAAAGCCTCTGCCTTCGGCTCAGGTCATGATTTCAGGGTCCTGGGATGGGGGCCTGCATCGGGCTGTCTGTTCAGCAGGGAGCCTGCTTCCTCCTCTCTCTCTGCCTGCCTTTCTGCCTACTTGTGATCTCTCTCTGTCAAATAAATAAATAAAATCTTAAAAAAAAAAAAGTTACTGCCTCTAATATGGATAACTGGCATCCGAAGTCATAAGGACACTTCCTTTTTATTATAACTTTATATTTCTGTACTGTTTGAATTTTAAACATAATTGTAAATGCTTTTTAAAAATGAAAATATTAAGTCACTATGTAATTATAAACATTCCCTTTTATTCTCTGCAGTAGAATCAGACAACCTTCCTTCCTCAGAGAGTTAATTTTCTTAATTCTTCCTTCATGTTAGAAAAAAGGTAAAACAGTCCAGAATATGATATTTACATTGCCTCTGATCTAAAATCAACAATATTTGAAAGTCTTTGATTCACAGTTTGACTTGGTGTACAAATGCTAGAAATGCAATGACTGAATTGAGTGTGGATATAATCAGAGGGGGTAAGAAAATAAGCCCACTTATCACCCACCAATATAATTTCTGCCAGCGCTTGACTTTTGACTTCCTCCTTTTGCAGACCATAGAAAGAGCAAAATAACTGGTTTTAGTTTTACCCCTTTTGTTACTTCTCTCCTTTCTATTGCTGAAATGTGCAGAACTTCTCCTTCTGGAAAGAAAGGAAAAGAGGAGAGGTGGTAGAAAGGATTAGAAAATTTCTATTCTGGATACCTTCCTCGAGAGATCAAATGAAAAGTCTTGGATGATGATTTTTTGAGCACTATAACTCTATACGTAATAGCCAGGCCTTCTCAGTTTGGGATTTTCAGGGCATCAGAATGTTATGATGTTATAATGCTTTTTTCCTCCTCCTAATACACTAATATTCCATAAATATATAATGACTCCTTAAAGAATAAGAGAAGTCAAAGGTAGGCCATTTCACATATAAAGTTTCCTTTACTGGAGTAAATTTAGAGCTTATCCCTTTTATCTTTTCATTGTTACAAATGACATTTCATTGACCATAATGTGCCAGGAATTGTCCAGGGCCTTGGGAAAATGAAAGGAAAAAAAAGAGAGAGTGATTCATTCTGGAACATTATAACAAGAAAGACAGTCACATAAAAAGTAACTACAGATATGCAAAAGCAGAAGTGAGAACAAGGCAAGAGAACAATATGATCCCAGAGTATGACTGTGGTCAGTGAGGGCCCTTGGAGAAACAGGTAGGAGAGAGTGTTCAATTCATCCTACTTTTTAATAGCCAAAGTTTGGCATGAAAGTTCATCTCTCATTGTGTCCTTTTTGCAGGTATCATGGTCAACAAACCTAAAGATGGAATGTCCTGGCCGGTGATCGTAGCAGCTCTGCTCTCTTTCTGCATAGCTCTGTTTGGTCTCGGAGTGAGAAGATGGTGCCAATACCAGAAGGAAATGTGAGTAGAATCCTGAATTTGCAGGAACAGAGATAGTTTTTCGACATATTCACTCGGCATTATTTTTTTAAGATTTTATTTCTTTATTTGACACAGAGAGAGAACATAAGTAGGCAGAGTGGCAGGCAAAGGGATAAGGAGAAGCAGGCTCTCTGCTGAGCAGGGAGCCCAACACCGGGCTCAATCCTAAGACCCTGAGATCATGAGCTGAGCTGAAGTCAGACGCTTAACTGACTGAGCTCCCCAGGCATCTCTCACTCAGCACTTTAAATATCACTCCTATAGGGTGGTCTCACATAGAACTGAGGAAAAGAGCTTCAGAGAAGCTCAGAGAAGCTCCCCAGCTTGGCCTGCACCACCCAGCTAGGATGGGTTGCACAACTTCTGCCTGGGTGTCCCCCTCTGCCTGTTCAGTTGGTGACACTCGTCAGATGGAGCAAGTCAGTGGGCATGAAATGAGAACGGAGCCTTGCCTCACCTCAAACATTGAAACTGATTTTTCTTTTAATCTTCATTACTTTTTCATTTTCATGCATCTCTGAACTGCCTGGGCCCAGCTGGGTCTAGATGCTCAAGTGTGAAATTGAGTGAGAAAGGTAATTTTAAGAAACTCCAACTGCTTTCAGCAGAATGGGCTTTTACCATCCTTTTCCTTTTTCCCTAAGGACAAAAAAAAAAAAGTACAGTGGGTTACCCCTCTTTTGTCTTATTGAAATATTTTCCAAAATTCATTTCCTTCCACTCCACCATCTGAAAATGGCATTAAGCCTTGCTTTTCTGACTTGGCTCTTTTGGATCCAGAGTAGACTATGATTGGAGGAGAACCCCACAACATGCAGAGCTGCTCTTCTACTCCTTCTACTGCTACTATCTAAGACACCAGTAACCACTGTGCAGTACCTTCTACTTAAACTGTCCTTGAAGAGTCTATATCCATGTGCAGCGAGTGTTTCATGGTGAAAAACAAAACACTAAACCAGTGGTCAGAAATTCTTGGCTCTTGTCCAAGGACTACACTTTGGCTACCATATTACCTTGAGGAATTCGTAGTTTCCCTGAAAAAACAGAAGTGCAAATTCTTAGAATTTTATCTACCTGTTGAAATATGCATCAAAGCATCAGAAAAAAATAGGTAAGAGGTATTAGATATTTTTACTAAAATGAGAAAATGGGAATCTGAAATTTTGAATTTTTTTTATTATTCTATAGTGAAATGTTTCTGTTATATAGAGATGAGAATCTCTTGCTCTCGCTTTCTCTTTCTCTCTCTTTCTCTGTCCTTCTCCATGTCCATCTCTATCTCTATCTCTCTGGAGAAATTAAGGTGCTAGGATTTACCAGCAAGATACTATGGATTTGAGTCAAGGACAGAAATCTGCTCACAGATGAATTTCTTTGTCTTAATATCAAGAAAGCTGGAGACTTTGTACAGCTGAATCCCAAACTCACACAAATGCTTATTACATTTCAGACAAAGAGTTGTGCTAACAAAGAACATGGTACTTTATATAAAGATGACTTTAAGAATGTTCGCTGCTTCAAATGTAAGGGATTCTGACATTAACCATCCAGTATCAACCAATACAAGGATTCAGAAGAGACCTTCTCCCCACCTCAACCCTGCCCTCACAGTATCCTGTGGATATGTGGGTGGAGGCTGGGGGTAAGGCTAGCAAAGTGATTATTTGAAACCCTTCAGTCATTAATCCCAGAATTTAAAGATTTTGTCTCTGGAGGAGTGTTTTAGCCCACATAAGAGAAACACTTCTAGTAGGAGGCAATTTCCATGGAGAATATGGATTCTGGTTTAAAAGACCAGAATTGCCGGTCTCGTTCTCTTTAGCAAGTTGCTGAAGACCTCTGAGCCTCAGTATTCTCTGTAGAATGGTGACAATAATATCCAATCCCTAATACAAATTAAATAATGTTATGATAAAAATGCTTTGCAGGGGCGCCTGGGTGGCTCAGTTGGTTAAGCAACTGCCTTCGGCTCAGGTCATGATCCTGGAGACCCGGGATCGAGCCCCACATTGGGCTTCCTGCTCGGCGGGAAGCCTGCTTGTCCCTCTCACTCCCCCTGCTTGTGTTCCCTCTCTGGCTGTGTTTCTCTGCCAAATAAATAAAATCTTTTTAAAAAAATGCTTTGCAAACTATAAAATACCAAATAAATATTAATTAATGATACTATAACATGACTAATAAGAAGGAAAAATTCTGAGGGAACTGATGGGCATGTCTCTTTCTCTGTGTCCTACTTTCGCATTTCGTTGACTCACCACCTCACATTCTTAGCACTGAAAGAGCAATGTTTTGTTCCTAGCATGGAAAGACCTCCGCCTTTCAAGCCACCTCCACCTCCCATCAAGTACACTTGCATTCAAGAGTCCACTGGAAGTGATCTGCCTTGTCATGAGATGGAGACGCTCTAGCCCCTTCTCTGCCACAGAGAACTCTGCTAGAATCCTTCGAGAAGGTGGATATTGTGCTTTATTAACATAATTGTCCTCTAGCCAAGCCTGTACTGCAGCTGCAGTGGATGTCAGAGTGAATGACCTGTTTTCCCAGCAACTCAGCCTCTTTCATCTGCACATGCCTGAAACTGAGCAAGAATGAGAAACGATGCCATGCTCATACCCCATGCGATCTGTAGGAATGTTCTCGCTTATGTAAGAAGTGGAAATTAGGCTGCTGTTATTAAAAAAGTTCTTGCAGTGTTTTTATTTTTCATTTTAGTTCTTCGACTGAGGTGACGACAGTGGTTTCAAGCATATATCCATGCCAGATCTCTTCTATTTGGGCATCGGCCAACATTCCAAACTATTTGCCAAAAGTATGATCATATCTGATGTTTGTTGCATTCCCTAGGAAAATTACAAAAAGAAGAAAATGTGAAGGTTCTAACAAGAGCTCCAAATAAGTGCAAGTAGTCTTTGTTCTGAAAATATTTTTTCTTAGAGAAAATCCTAATAATCTTGCACAAGACCCCAGTCCCAGTCCCCCTCCTCCCATAGTGTTCTGCCCAGCCTCCTGCCCCATGGAATGAGGAGGGATCAAAGGGAAAACTAGCCAGCAACCAAGTAGCCTAGTAGACATAAGTAACACTTCACTGGCCTCTAAAATGATTACGAACTAAGAGTGGTTTGGTCTCATCCTCAGCTTTACCTTTATGTGTGTGTGTGTGTGTGTGTGTGCATGTGTGTGCATGCGTGTGCATGCGTGTGCATGTGTGTGTGTGCACATGGGTACATCAAACTATTACATGATAGGCACCCTAACCCCAAACCAATTCCTGTAATTTCTATTGTTCTCTTTTTCATCTTGGGACTCTCCTGTTCATCCAATCTGCATGTTTTTATTTGTCTTGAGATAAATACAGACTCAGATCATACTAGCATTGTTGAATTAATCCTGCTCTTACCGATCTTATAAAATAGTTCAAACAGAACGTATAGATCATGCAGAAGAAACTTCGTTTATCCAAATCTGTTCTGTCTTCAACAAGAGTTCCCGAGTGAGTGAATCACTGATGCTCTAAACTACCCGAACACCCCTTCCCTAGGAAGGAGCAACAGATGTTTCTGTCAGATGTGATAGGCAAATGCTGCATGGACTTTAGTCTCAAAGGGAACATTTAGTTCATTTGCAGTGTACTAATCGCTGACCACATGTGAAAATAACTTGGAGAGTTTTTTTGAACACCACGGCTGTCCCACTCCAAAACAACGAAACGCATCGGCACTTCTAGGTGATTCGAGAGTTCAGCCAAAGTTGAGAATTGCTGAACCAGTCGAGGTCCCTTCTCATTAATCAGAATCCTAGTTAGGTACTTGTTTTTTGTGGTGACTAGCCTCTAATGTGTCTGTCATGATTCTTTCCTATTATGTGGTCCCCTCTGATACTGAATGCAACTGACTTCTTTAGCTGGCCAGGACTACAGAAAGGCAAGGAAGACACATAGGGTATAAAATTTAAAGAGATATTTAAATCCAGGGCCATGCACTTGTACAATCTTGTGAGTACCAGTTGCAGACCCAGTAAAACTGATAAGATATGCGGAAGTCACTAGAGTGTGACTTCCAAGGCTAGGTCATAAGATACATGGTAGCTTCTGCCTTGACCTCTCTTTGACGAGTCTTTCTGGTAGAAGCTGGTTGCCATGATGTGAGGACACTCAAGCAGCCCTATTTAGAGGGCTACCTGTCAAGGAACTAGATTCTTGCTAACAACAAATATCCACCAGCTAGCCATATGAGAGAGCCATCGTGGAAACATGTCCCACTCAAACCTTTAGTTAACTGCCACCTCAGATGATCTTTTGACTGGGACCTCATGAGAGCCAGAACCACTCAGCTAACCTCTTCTGAATTCCTGACCCACAGACACTGTGTGGGATAATAAATACTTACTATTTAACACCACTATCTTTAAGTGTAACATGTTACACAGTAATAGATAACTAATACAGCCTAGTGAATGGAAAAATAAACTAATGTTTGCCTGCCTTAATTACCCTCCATTCCTCATTAATTCTTAAGAAATAAATAAGACTAGCTTGAGAATATATATATGCATATATATAGATGACTGTTTCATATGTAATTATTTTTATTTAATACAACTTCATCATCAGTAATTTGTGTCCTGGTCATTGTGGCTTTATTTTACTGCTTCATTAGGAGGCACAAATACAAGTAGAGGTATTAGGGGCAAATTGGCAGAGTTGGAGGATGTTGAGGTTATTTCAGTAAAGGGATGGACAGTTTTACAGTATAATACAAGTCCATGCCATTTTTCAGTCTGTACTTTGACAGATGTCTCATGGTGTTTTTATATCATTTCCTCTTTGAAGTGACCCTCTTCTGTCTTATAAACAAGTTCTGGTCAGCATTAGCAAATTCATCTCTAGTGTGAATACAGTGTAGCAAATTCATCTCCCATGTGGATACAGTGAATGGCTGCTAACTCCTGGAGAGGTCCTCATGCAGTGATTCAGAGGGAAGTTTTCACAAGTCTGCTTTTCAGGCAGTGCCATGATTTTGATGTCCCACATTTGATGAAATGAGCATTTCTCCTTTACCTCCAAATTGTGTGTAAGTCCATAGAACCTATCTTAAACCAGCAACTCCTCTCCCCAGAGGTGGATGTAGTTCTGGCCCACATAAGAAATAACAACACTAGACTATAAGCCCTGAGGTTTCTGGGTGTCTTCCTCACCGCCTTCATTTGCATGGAGAAGAAGCCATGTGCAAGCATTTTCATCACGTATTTGCAGAGCACAGTGTGTTAGATGACATTATTGCTCAAAAACATCCTCTTCTTTATCCACCTGAACCATGAGCACCCCTTGACTTTGGGCTTGGCCATGTGCTTCGTTTTGGACAGTGGAATATCATGGGCATGACTAAGCCAAGGCTTGAAAGGTGTTCATATGATTGGACTCACACTGGTTCTCTGCCATTACCATGAAAAGAGCAATTTCAGGCTAGCCTGCCAGCTCCAAGAAGATGAGAGACCCATAGAGCATAGCAGAACCACCAAGCCAAGCTTAGTCTAGATCAGCCAACCCCAGCCTACCTTAAAGGTGCATGAATTAAATATTGTATGCTGCTGAAGTTGTGGAAGTGTTATACAGCATTATTGCAGCAAGAGTTAACCTATACAGTTAGGTCCAGAAGTAGGCATATTTTGGATTATATGCAAGTGCCTAGAATGAGAGAGAAAATGTGCCTCTGTCAAGAACTGTCACTTTTTTCTTTTTTTTTTTTATTCAGCAGACTTTTTTTTTAACTAAAGAACCTATGGTTGGCTTGACCAAATTAACTCTGCATTATAGGTCTTTAAAAACATTAACATTTTGCCAGGATGGGCATTAGAGGTCCTATTGCAAAAAGGGAGTTAAGACACTATGTGAATTTGAGTTGTCCAACATCACATAATCAGAAGTGATAAATGGAAATCCATCTCTGATATCCAGTCCATGGTGTGATCAATCTCTATAATATCATAATATTTCATTGCTTTGGTGTCGTCTTTTACTAGAGACAAGAAGTGTTTTGTGTACATGTAAGTAGATATTGATTTTTTTAAAGCCCAAAATTGTTAACAGAAAACAAAGAGGAGTAGAAATGATTGACCCCTAAGGGTAGAATAGCCAAGAAAGTGTGGGGGGAAAAGGACTAAGAAAAGAAAAAAGAGTAATCAAGACCAGAGGCCAGAAGAAGTTCAGAGAATCTGACCAGGGCTAGAGATAATGAAAGAGCATTGTCTCAAAAGTTCTGAGCAAACGAGAGATTCTTGAAGGCAGCTCTCTTAGCACACTGATTTAGGAGAGCTGGTTTTGGCTTGAACTTGAAGATTGACTCTGCAGAAATACAGAAACTTTTTTTCTCTGGGTTTTGATAACAGCAGTCATGGCTAATTCAACCAGCCAAAGCTTGAGTGTCAGGAAAGAGACAGCTGAAATGGTGAGTGAAAGTTACACCCATGGGAGAAAGACAGTAATTGAAGAAATGGGCTGATGTTTCAAGGAGAAACACAAGATGAGATGGTGAAAGCAGGGCAGCTTCTGCAAAGGGGCTTCTTCTGGATTCTGTGATTACTAACAAGGTGGCACACTGCAACCAGGAAGGCATGGACAGAGAGAACAGGAGATTATGACCTTGGGCAAGATCATGGCCAGGGAACACTTTTGAAATGACTGAATACAAATTTTCTCCCCAACCGGCATCTCTGTAGTCTAACTTCTGTTACATTCTTTGCCTGGTCTATAACTATCTATCTATCTATCTATAGTTAAGGAAATATGTGTGTATATATATATATTTATAATATAAAATATATAGATTTATAATATTTATAATATAAAAATATTTATATTTAAAAATATATATAATATAAAATATAAAAAAATAAAATAAAATATCTATAAATAGATATATAATAGATATATACCACACACTCTTGTAGCATATAGATAGTATGTATATGTATACATATCCTATAGTACCTAATACGTATACATGTGCTATAATATATACTATAGTCATAGTATATATATACTATAACTATTACTACAAATGTAAATTTACAATGTTACTTTAAATGTTACTTTACAGCCCCGCCTGGGTGGCTCAGTAGGTTAAGCATCTGCCTTCACCTCAGGGGCTCAGGTCATGATCTCAGGGCCCTGGGACTGAGTCAGCTTTGGGCTCCTTGCACAGCAGGGAGCCTGCCGCTTCCCCTGCTTGCCTCTTCCCCTGCCTGCCTCTCCGCCTGGTTGTGTGCAAGCGCTCTCGCTCTCGCGCTCTCTCTCTCTCTCTCTCTGACAAATCCAGATACAATGAAAGCAAAGATGGATACATTTGACTACTTAAAAATAAAAGCAAGTTGCATGGCAAAAAAGCAAAGTCAAAGGCAAATGATAAACTAGGTGAAAATCTTCACAACATATATTACAGATAAAGGCTGATAAAGAACTTACAAAGAGGGTTAAATAAGCTTTCCAAACCTATGGAGGGGCACCTAGGTAGCTCAGTGGGTTAAGCGTCTTTCAGCTCAAGTCATGGTCCTGGGATAGATTTCCACATCAGGCTTCTTGCTCAGCAGGGAGCCTGCTTCTCCCTCTGTCTGCTGCTCCTCCTTCCTGTGCTATCTCTCTCTCTCTCTCCCTATGACAAATAAATAAAATCTCCTAAAAAATAAAAATAACTCTTAACACACTTGAAAAAGATTCAGTCATTGATATTAAAAGACATGCAAATTAAAACTTCACAAAGACATCATTTCTGCCTCATTCATTTGTGAAGAATTTCAAACCTTTGACAACCCGCTCTATTATCAAGGCTGTGGGGAAACTGGTACCGTCATATGTTGTTGAATGCAAGATGACACAACCACTTTGAAGAGGAATCTAACAATATCTAATAAAACTACATATTACATTATATTTTGACCTAGCAATTTCTCTTCAGGAATTTACCCTGAAGCTCTCCTTCCACTAGCACATGCACAAGGTTATTCTTGGCAGCATAATTTATAATTTCCAAGTATTGACAACTATCTAAATGTCCAAACATAGGAGATGGGTTGAATAAACTATAGTAAATACACAAAATAGAGAACTGTACAACTGTTGAAATAGGAAAGAAAAAACTCTCCATTGGCTGGTATAGAGTGATTTCCAGGAGATAGTATTAAGAAGGAAAAGCAAAGTAAAAAGACTATATAATAAGCTACCTGTGTGTAAGAAAGAAAGAAAAATCGTAAATATATATAATTTATATAATATGTCCAACCGTCTCTCATTGGTCGTGTTAGTTTTGATTGTGTAGTGTGTATTGTATTGTAAGTCTATATACATACATGCCTATCTTTCCCAGATATATCTTTTGAAAAGACCAAGGAGCAAAGATATTCCAGTAGCAATGAGCATAGCTGGCAGTCAGATCTTGGTCATTAACATAATATCATGCTGAAAGGAATCAGAACTTTTCAAAGAAATCTCTGATGAAGGGCAAAGATGATATAGTGTGAGACAGAGTTTTGTTAGGTCAAAAAATAATAACTTATTCCAAAAAATGTTGGGGCTTGCCAGATGATGCAAGAGTCAGCTTAAAGGGACTCCTAGTGTCTAAATGTGGAATAATTTGAGCGTCAACATATTTAAGTATAGGAATGAATTAGAAACCACTGAAAGAAAGCAGGAATTTTGGACGCCTGGGTGGCTCAAGTCTGTTAAGGGTCTGCCTTCGGCTCAGGTCATGATCCCAGAGTTCTTGATGCAGTCCCACATGGGGCTCCCTGCTCAGCGGGGAGTCTGCTTCTCCCTCTGCCCCTCCCTCTTCCCCGCTTGTGCGAGTGCGCTCTCTCTCTCTCTCTCAAAATTCAATAAATAAATTCTTAAAAAAAAAAAAAAGCAGGAACTTTTGAGTTCCTACTGGAAATAGGTGCTCAAAGTATAGGTAAGGAGAGACAGAGAAAAAGAAAGAGGAAGAGGAGGTGAGGGAGGAATCGAAGAATCGTAGTAAAGACAGGGTCAGGCTAGATGCACCAAGAGACACTAAATCAAGGAGGAAGTCTGGATGACAATTGGGATATTTACATGGTCTCTAAGGATCTGCCAGAAGTATGCTTTTTGGCGACAAGGGAAGGAAAAGACATGCTAATTATGTAGTGGAGAACAAAAACTTGACCAAGTGATGGAAATGAACACCACTAGTGAGAGACGGATGCACATCATTCCTCCTCCCCCCACCCCCCTACAGTGTCATACCAGGAAGGACACAGTATCTCTGATGCAGTATAAGGCAGAGAACAAATAAACTGAGTCCAATCACGAGGTGACATTGAATAAAATACAAAATAAGAAATGTCTTAAAGGCTCTAAAAATATTCCAGATTAAGGAAGATAAAAAGACATGACAATTAACTGCGAATATCTAACTCCAGTCTGAATCCTTTTTACTGGAGGGGAAGAAAAGCTACAAAGAAAATTTGACAAATCAGATCTGACATTTGTCAGATCTGCTGACAAAACTGGAATGTGGGCAGAAGACTAGACTAAAGTATTGATAACTCAGCCATAGTTATGTGAAAGAATATTCCTGTTTTCAGGAAATACATGTTGAAGTGTTTAGGGGTAAATGGCGATGACATATCTCAAATGGGTGTGTGAGTGAATATGTAATACACATGTATTATACACACATACATTAATACATAGAAAAACAGAAGATAGAGATATTAGCAATAGATGAATCTAGGTAAAAGGAAAATGTGGGGGTTTTTTAGTTTTTATTTTTGCTATCATAATGTTTGGAATTATTTCAAATAGGATGTGTTTTTAAGTGCTTAAGTAAGATCCTAGTAAGTAAGGCATAATTTGACTCTAAACTAGCCTATTTTTTTCAAATGAGCCTATTTTTTAAAACACTGCAACCCTTAGATGACATGACAAGAGGCAACGATGTGTTTCTTTAAGGGAGTTTCATTTGACTGTTCTCTGGGAGTTAATCTGAAAGTTCAGGAGAAAATAAATGAGGATTCATCGTGCAAGTTGGCTGTTTTTGTTTCATTTCTGGGTCTTATTCTGCCTTAGGTACTGGCTGGGATCCACCAAAACTTCAATCCGGTTTTCTTTCTTAAGGAAATGAATAGAGCCCTTTGATTTTCCCAGAACTCGGAGGCAAGCTTTTCCTCTCACCATTAAACCATTTCATATCAAAGGAGACTAAGCTGCATCCCTCCAGACTTCACCCAAGAGAGAGACTTCAGCTCCTCCTCAAACCCTCGGGCAGCGGTCTTTGTTGACACCCTAGTAGAAATTATGGAAACTGTTTATGGTTTACAGCAGGCCCTGCCTCCCCATCCCACACTCAGGACAGTAGCCAATGTCGGCTTCCCCAAGCAGGTGCTGTGGGTAGAAGGCTCGGCAATCACTTCCCCTTCCTCTCCTAGAGTACTTTGTCCATCACCCCAAATTTTCAATAAAGAGCCTGACTGATATGTTCAATAAACACTGAATTTGAAGACATTCTCTCTTTTCCCGAGACCAAACTTTTTGCTTAGCTCTTTTTGCTTTACTCTAATGTTTCAGTGAAAATTTGCTGTTAAGGAAAGGTGAGCCATGAACTCCTCTGTTAGACTCAAATGTCCTCAAGAGTGTCGAGTAGCTTTGTACCCCTCAGCACCTCGGAGGGAATGTGAGACTTGGGACTGTTAGGGACTGCTTAGCTTCAAGGCCCCCATAACAGGCTCTGAAACTCCCTGATGATTCAGGCCTCTACATATCTAAGACCCCCTGGTGATTTATGCCTTTACAAGGCCTGTGTTTACCAAATGAGCACAGTTAAGTCAAGAAACCATTTGTGCATCTTGCTTCAGTTCCTGGAATGTGTGTGTGTATTGGTGGGGGGTTCAAAATGTTATCTCACCCAACCAAGAAAATTACTGTGTGACTCATGCTTGCTGTTTGAAATGCATATAAAACCCTAGACCCTTGATTTCGGGGTCCTTGCTGAAACCCACTGTGCCAGGCCGGATGCTTGGACCTCAGCTAGCTGGAAATAAACCTCGCTGTGTGATTTGCATTATCCTGAGTGTCCTTGGTTTCTCTTTGGGGAGGCGGTTGACATCGGACTTTAACAGGACAAGTTAGTGCTTATGTGTTCTGTGAGTGAATGACAGCTGATGGCCAATGACTGAACAGGAGAAAGAAAAATGCCTCGTGGAACAGAGAACTTAGCTGAGACAAGTGACAGTCTCTCACTGACCATGGTGAGCTGGGATTTTTTTCCCCTACTAAATCTGTGTCATAAATGAATACATCCCCTTGACATATGTGTTCTTCAAAATCTTGCCGCAGGTCCGTCAGGCGAGGACCTCAATCTGGGTGGTGTGGCAGAGGTCTTAGACTGAACTTGCCTTTGGGTCAACATCAAAGTTCCACTTAGAATGGTAGAATCAGGCATGTATCCACAGGTGCTGAGGAAAGGCCAGATCCTGGGAATCAGTGAAAACGAATAGAAGTAAACACAAACACCACAATGTTGAGGAGAGGTACAGGGTGGTGGTGAAGGGCAATGAGGAGATGTGGGTCAAAGGGTACAAATTTCTAGCTGCAAGAGAAATGATTTCTGAGAACCTAGCAAACAGCAGGGTGCCTATAGTTAATGACACTGTACTGTATACTGTGCTGTTGAAAGAATAAGTCTCAGATGTTCTCTGCACAGCAACACCAAAACTGTAACTATATGAAGTGAGGGGTGTGTTAACTACCCATATCGTGATAAATCTTTCCCAGTACATACATGCTCACAAATCATCACCTCATGTACCTTAAACTTACACAATGTTATATGTTAGTAGTATCTCAGTAAACCTGGAAGATAAAAAAGAACCCCAGTTAGGGCGGTGAGGAACCATGGTCTGAATTTTTGAGAATAAGAATAGATCTCAGTGGGTCAAAGAATAGCCCTGGGAATTCTATGGGTGACTTTTTTTCCTCATCAAGAACAGAGAGTTCAGTCTTAGACGACAAGTCTTTGGTCCTCTGCTCTCCTGAAGGAGATAGTTGTGCCTGTCATGGCAAGAGAAATTTGGCCCATGTCCCTGATTCACGACCAGGTGTTGTCCTATATTGCCCAAGTTTTGGAAAATGGGCACTATTTCAAGTTTTGGCCTCAAAGCTACCTGTAGTCTTATACTTTGCTGAACTAGATTGGAGACTTCTAGACTAGACCAGAAGAACTTCACTGTGTATTATTGGATTCATGGGGCATTTCTCCCAGATCTGAGACTTTTATATCAGGGAACATGAATGCCCAGGGAAGTGGATGTGCACCAGGAAGGACTCAACGCCACGAGATGAACATAGCACCTCTAGAATCTCAACTTCATTCAAATTATATATACATATATAACAAAATTTGAATGGATTTGTAAAAACAAAACAAAACAAAACAAAACAAAAAACCCATGCCACTTGAAGGAAATGCCAGGATCAGTGCTGGCCCTGGGGCTCTGGGAAATGTGCCTTTATTCTTCTTCATGCCTGAGGCATCTCAGGAGGAAAGGTTGAGAAGTTCTGCCCTAGTACAGCACACACACCAGTCCTGCCACTGTGAGGGTGTTGGGAACACAGAGAGGTGACTCCCATCCAGGTCATCCATACTCCTCATTCTGAGAACTTTTAGTAAGTGTTTCCTGAGCCTAACTTCCTGAGGTCCAAGCAGATCATCCTGGGTACTGAATGTGAGGAGTGGGGAGAGAACATTTTGAGCTGTCCTACACATGAGAATGTGTGACCAATATAAAGGCTTTATTAGAAAACTCCCAAAAGCACAGTATCAAGATTTTGCTGGTGGCAGCAAACTTTAAAATATCAGGTCCATATTTATATATAAGATGTTCCATTAGACCCAGTTCCAGCAAAAATCAAAGATTTAAGTAAGAAAAATAATACAGAGGCTACGAAGGAAAGGCCTAACCATGAAAAGGTAAAAAGTATCTATAGCTGGAGGGGGGCAGACAGAATATGGTTCAAAAGACCATAATACTCATCTAACCTAATCTTCTTTCAAGTGCTTCAACCCCCTCTCTACCACATTACTATCTTCTTGTTGCCAAACTTGGCTTGGATATTTCCAATTGCAGGGACGCATATCTTCCCCTATTTCATTCTGTTGCCTAATTCTGACTCCTAGAACATTCATTTTTATACTTGGCTGAAATAAAGATGTGTGGGATGAATTTTACCTTTTTTTTTTTTTTACTTACGCTACTAAGAGGAAGCGGAAGCTGTGGGCACTGATAGATTGTTAAGACAAATTATGAGTTCCTCCACAAAGCAATACATGTTGTTAAGTTGGGGGGTTAGCTGCAGAAACTTCAGCAGAATCCTTTGAATCCAAACCATCAAACAGCCAAGAAACATACTGACAGGTTTTTACTATAACCTACCATTCAGAGAGAGTTGCTTAAAAGACCCATTATTTTTATTTAGACTAAAACTGATTACCCTGTTTAAAAAAAAATGATTTTTGTTTTTGAAGTCTATTTCTCAAACTTGTGTTTTTAGTAACAAAGTTGGCAGAGAATGATAATATCTGCACTCAATTACTCTGATGGATGCTCCTTAGATAATGTGTTATTATACTATTTCATAAATGATGTCTGCAACCCCAAATACAGAGTCAGGTCATTAAAAAGAATGCATTCTTTTTAAGATCGAATTTGCTCAATGAAAAACAAATGTACAGAAGTCATTCTGATTGTGACTGAAGGTCAATTGTTTACCAATATACAGTAGTACACACAAGCTCTCCTCAGAGCTGATGTCATTCTCCATCCCAGGAAACTTGGGGTGGGTCAAATAAGAGCGGTTGGTTTTCCTGCCAGTTCAGCGGAGATCAAGAATTTCTGCCAAAATATTTTCCTCTAATTGCATAAATTTACACACAACATGGGTAAGAGTTGCTTACTTTGCCATTCTTCCTCTTCTAACTTTTTCTGAAAGAGTAATTGTTCTACATTTCAAAGTCTTGATATAAAACCTTTGGGACATTAAAATCCCCTGGGGAACCTTTTAAAAAGGCAGAATAGAAAGGTGTAACTCCCAGGGGATTTAATTTAGTAGCGTTGGAGTGTGATCAAGGAATCCCTATTCTTGCATAAACTCCAGCCGTCTTACTGGTGTTAGGGCAGGGGCACCCTTTTTCAGGTAACTGAAACTGAAAGGAAATTTACTGTGCGCATGAAATGTACCTTTACCACCAGAAGGTGGCACCATAGCATATTAAATCAGGCCTTTTGCCACTAGCTGACCAGCTGGAAAATTGACCTCAGAGCCTTCATTTTCTATTTTCTTGGAGGTAAGGAAGGGGTGGAAAGGGGAGCAGAAGAAGAGGCAAAGAGTGTGGTGTGGTAGGAGGAATAAATTGGTATTCAACTAATTTTACAATCATCACTTGTTATTAGCTCCTCTCGATGATCTTAGAGACACTGTGTCATTGTTAAAGGACATTTTCTTCGAATTAAACTAAAAAAACCTGGATGTCCGATAAGTAGAAAAGACACAGAGGCTCTCAGGATCTTCCTGAACACCAAGCCTTTACACCTGGGAGAAACAACCTTTGGCCAGCTCCTACTGCCATTCTCTTTTGCCTCATTACCAGAATCCTGGTTGGGAGCCACAAGCAGCTGGTGGGCAGGAGGTGATAAGCACACACCACTACTTCCTGTTTCCACTACTACTGCTCTCCTCCCCAGTTCAAGGACACTCACCTGAGTGTCAGCAGGGCACTGGTCACAGTGACATGATGTCTGGCTCCAGCCCTAATCAATCAAATAACTGGATCCCCAGCTCCTGATTCTGCACTCCAAGTCTGTTCACAAGGCGATGTGCTTGGTTCCCTCCCCTTCCTTGTGGGCTCCTGAATGTAGAGTCCCTACAATGATGTCACTCTTCCTGAAGGTAATTGCTGCTGCTGCCACCTGTCTCCAGCACCACCCATGTTGAGGGCATTTCTCCATCCTACTCTGATCCTTATCGCCTAATTTTCTGGTTTGAATTGGAGAAAGAAGGTCGGAAATGACTATGGAAAAACTCTGCTAACATGAGACAGAAAGCAAAGCAGGCTACATCCCATCTTGCATTTACCTGCCTCCTCATTTCAGTCCTTCACCCTCCCACACTCACCAGCCAGGAGGGAAAAAAAAATGTGAATGTGGAACTCAAAGCATCCTGACACCTCATTCCCCCCTAGGCAATGTCCCTGGACCAAACAAGTGCCTGGATTCTGATTCTCTGAGATCTGTCCCTTTCCCCTCTAGCACACAGACGGGGAGGTAGGATAGCACTGGCTTTTAGATTTGGGGGCCAGAGATAACCCCAGAGGTAGAGTCATTAAATCAGTGTTTTCCTCTGTGTCTTAGGGTGTCTTCAATCAAGTAAATCCAGGCCATCTTGCCCCGCCAAGCAAACATGGCAAGCACTTTGGGGTGGTGGCTCTGGGACCTGCACTATTCATTTATGATGCAATTCCAAAGAACAGGAGCCATCTTAGACACTGCCAGAATATAATGTAGCCTCCCAAAGAGGGCAAAGCCTGCAGTCACCTGTTCAGGAATTCAGTGGGGTCCTTGATCAAGTAATAGAAAAATTTCTAGAAAAGAAAACAAATTTGTAGAGATTCTCCTAGAAATAGGTTTGGTTGTATATACTAAGAAATGGATGAACAATTTAATGAGACTTGCAAGTGATTAAAAAATAATTTTGGAGCTGGTCAGACTGTTCACTTGGGCCCTTGAATTCAGGGTCCATGGAGGTGGGAAGAGGGGATGGGAAGCAAGCACTATAATTAAGAAAGTCCATGCATTTAGTCTCTGTGTGCTAGACTTTCCCCGTGTTTTCTTACCTTTTTCTTGCTGAGAGATAACTGCTTTTAATGATTTCCTTAAAGGACTGCATTTCCCCAACCATTCCTCATTACACCAGACTTACCTGCCAAAAGTCCAATATAAGTCATTTCACTCTTCTTCTCAAAAAACTGCAACGGCTAGTTTTGTCTATGGGGAAGAAAAAAAAAAAAAACGTTCAAACTCTTTCATATACCTCGATTATAAATAGCTTCTACCAAGTTTACATTACAAACCTGTAACATTTAGTGGGAAGCTACTGGGATGATCAAGAGACCTGGAGTCACAGCTCTGCCACTCACAAACTATGAGATCTTAGACAGAATTGTGTCATTTCTAAGCTTTAGTGTTCTTTGTAAAACAGGGATAATGATAATACCTAACCCACTGGGCTCTTGTGAAGGTTCAGTGCAAATGAATGAGTCCAGTTTCCCATCTACTCCTCACACTGCCCTTCCAGTGGATTTCCTGTGTTTCCCATCTCCCATTCACTCTCTAAGTAACAGCTTAGCCACTGATGTTTTCTCCATGGCGCATCCCTTTCTCACACCAAAACCCTCTGGCCATTTTCCACTTTTCCACTTACAGAGACATTTTTCAGAATTCCAGTCTAGGCTTGAATGCCTCCTCTGATAACATGTCCCTTGGCTCTCTGGACCCCCATCAAAATGTGTATCTCTTTCTCCGTCTCTACAAGTCTCTATTATCCCTCGTTCCACTTCACATCACAATGTGTAATTCACATATTTCACTCTCTTTTCTCCTGAATTACATTCTCTCTGAGGTTCCTCAGATGCCAACTTTCACTTAACTTTTCCTCTGTTCCTAGCACCTAGTAGAACGATTTGTACATGATAAGCACTCCATTCCACTGTAATTATTATCCCACTCCTTCTGCTGGTTTAGACCCCCAACCCTTTAGTAACTTTCATAATAGAGCATGTAAGAAAATATTGCCTAGCCAAATCTTAAATATTATTTTTATTTTAAAATTATTTTTCCCTAAATGTCTGTATCACAGTATAAAAATCCCACCAATATTTTGGTTTCCATTACATTATATGAGAGAAAAATTATTCTCTTATACTTACAGATTCTTAGCTGAGATTCTTTTTTTTAGATTGTATTTATTTATTTTAGAGAGAGGAAGCAAGAGAGCATGAAAGATGGGTGAGGAGCAGAGGAAGAGGGACAAGCAGACTCCAGGCTGAGTGCAGACACCAACCTGGGGTTCTGTCCCTGGACCCTGAGATCACAACCTGAGCCAAAATCAAGAGTAGGCTGCTTAACCAACTAAGCCACCCAGGCGCCCCTTAGTGGCTGGGTTACCGGCTAAAGATTTTTTTTTTTTAAGATATTATTTATTTATTTGAGAGTGAGCAAGAGAGAGAGCACAGGAGAAGAGGGAGAGAGAGAAGCAGACTTCCTGCTGAGTGAGAAGACTGACATGGGGCTTGATCCCAGAACCCCTGGATCATGACCTGAGCCAAGGGCAGATGCCTAACCTACTGAGCCACCCAGGCACCCTCCTTAGCTGAGATTCTTAATGCAAGTTTTTAAATTATAAAAGTGATGTAAAAATATTATAAAACCTTGGGAAAGGAAGATAAAAAGCAATACAAGTTCCCACCTATCAAACATGACCCAGTTTTCTAAAGCACTGCTACCTGTAAGTGTGGTCTGAACCCACATAGCTAGAAATTTAGGAATGCATAATCTCAGCCCAACTCAGAACAATGCAACCCGAATATGATGGAATTACACATTAATGTTTGAAAAACGCTCCTCTAAGAGACTCTCTAGAAACCCACAGAACATGTTTTACCAAGCATCTGTCTCCTTCTAACAAACATTTATTGAGCACTTGCTGTACGCCAAGAACTGTACTACATGCTGTGATTTCCTCTCCAAAATTTCTTCCAGGATGATTCAAGAATATATGAAAAAGAGTGTTGGCTTCTTTTGAACTGTTTTCTTGGAAAAGTCAAGTTGTTGTGATCAAAGAAGCTGCCAAATTCACGGAGATACAAAACCTCCAGTTTTAAATGATTCCAGTTCTCTTGTTTCTGAGTTCTTACACAGTGAGGTCTTTTAATCTAAAGTTTAATGCTTTCTTTAAAAAAAAAAAAAAAGATTTATTTAAGGGGGGAAGGGCAGAGGGAGAGAGAGTCTTAAGCAGAATTGGGGCTGAGGTTGGAGCCTGAGGTGGGGATCTATCTCAGGACCTTGAAATCATGACACCAAGAGTTGGACACTTAACTGACCATGCCACCCAGGCCCCCCCTTTAATGTCTTCTTAATATGCTCACTCTCCTTCCATTAAGACCTAAAAAATGAAGGGGGAAATGTCACTGAAATTAGCATAGCACAATAGAGCTTAAAGAACACATTTTGCTTGCCTTAGCCAGCTTCCATAGAATTTTGAATTTAGGAATTTTTTAAAAGGTGTTAAGCTCAAGGATAGCACAGAAAGGTGACATTTCAAAAGTAGATGTTGGGATATTCCTTTACAGGTGATTTTTCTATAAGGAATAAAAAAATGTGAGCTCAAACACACACCATGGTGTACTTGTAAAAAACAGCACTATATTGAAGTGCCCTTTAAACACCAGAAGATAACATGATAAACTCTTCCTTTTTATGAATGATGGGATACTCCTCCAGGAAACAAAAACTTCCCGTAATATTATGCAGCTCAAAGGGCTGAAAAGCAACCTTAATTGAATGTTAAGAATAGCCTGGAAGAGGAAATTTTAGTAAGAGCCAAAGGGGGCCGGTAAGAGCAGGAGTTACCTGTACTGAAAGGTGCCTGGGGCACCGGTATTGCAGCTGTGGAGTTACCTTGGAGTTGAAGTGGGTGGATCAGTGATGAAATGTCAGCCTTCAGTTTTCTCTTAGCAAAGACTGCTGCTTGCTTTTCACATAAGCCCCCACCTGAGTCACCCAGGAGCTGCCTGAACTGAAGTCCTCCAGGACCCCACTAGGAAGCCTCGCCCCCTGGGGTGGGGTGTTCTTATTTTGCCCGTTGACCAAGACGTGTCTGTGATTATTGCTGTGCAAAGTTCTCATATCATTGGAGACCCTATAGTATACCACCATGAAAAAGTACCACTTTAAGGAGAAGGGATATTGCAGAAAGCGGGGAAATGAGTTTGTGCGCCTACAAGCTCTGTACTTGACCGTTTCCTTTGAAAATGGTGTTTCCAAATAGTGGGAACTGCTCTCTGAATGCCCCAGGAAATGCTTCCACTTCATCTGTGAAAAGGGCATCCTACCCAATACCCGCTCTGCCCTATGGGGTCCCTGTGAAGACCAAGTGGGACAAAGAATTTGGAAGAAGGTTTCAAATACCCGAGTAATACAGATAGAAATTATCATTATTCCCACCTCTGTAAGATGGGTTAAGAAGTGTGTAAGTAAATCTTCATTATGTAACGGCTGAAACAAACCATCCTAGAGGTTGTCATCCAAATATGAGATATTGCACCTTTCTCGGCCTCCTTACTCCCCCATTTCTGCCGCCTCTGTGGTTTACTGAAAATGTAATACATTCTACGTGATTGTCATTGTGTGGTGCGTGCGTGAGTGTGTGTGTGTGTGTAGAGGAAAGACACAAGGAAAGAAACATCTGTGGCCGTCTTCAACATCTGAGTGCTGCCTGCACTCAGCCTGAGGAAGGACCCCGGCGGCTGAGGTCCCAGTCCAGGCCCCGCCAGCAAGCTCCCCCTCCTGCAGTCCCCGCGCGGCGTTCGCCTCCCCTCACCAGTCTGGGGTAATGGAGGGAGGGGACTGGAGGGGACTGGGCGGCGGAGAGGTGGGAGCGCTCCGGCGGGCGCCGGCCAATCGGAGCGCTCTCCGCCAGCAGCCAATCACGGGCCGCGTAGCCCGGCAAATCTGCCCGGCAGTTCGGGGCGGGGCTGCCGGGAGTCCGGGCGCCGCCGGTTACACTTCTGAGAGCCTTCGGGAAGCCACCGGGCAGGAGAAGTGTGTGCTCAGAAGCCGAGGGAGGAGGAGTAGGCAGGCCCAGCTTCGGTGCCAACCCAGTGATACACACAGAGGCATAAATCCGGCTTGGGATGTTGCGTCCGGGCGCTCACGTGTGTAGAGACCCACCGGCTTGTCCGTATGCCCTGTGGGCACCTGTCGTGTGAGTGGCTCCGGGCGTGGCTACTCGTGGGACGTTCAGTTTCTGTAAGATTTATCTCTAGGGGCCTACCGAACCCCGGCTCCAGAGGGGAACGGAAGAAGTTTAACGGAGCCGGGTCTGAACAGATTAAGAGGGTGGAACAGCGGCTGGGCCGCGAAGGTGGAGACTGGGGGGCTGGGGGTGTGGAAATCACCTATTTGCCCCGTCTCCCAGGCAGACAGGTCTTTTGGCCACGCTGGCTTGACAGAGATGGCCCTGGAATGTCTAGAGTCAGGGCCCTGATGATCACTGAGTGAGTGGCACCGGGCTGCGCCTGGGCAATTTGTTGACTGACAAAGGGGGATGCTGGCAGTTAGGAAGGTAAGGAGGAAACTCAGGATGGGGACCATCTGCTCCCCCAACCCCAGCGGGACAAAGACATCATCGGAGGTCTGCAATGCCGACTGGATGGCCTCGCTCCCCCCTCAGCTCCACAACGTCCCCCTTTCCAATCTGGCAATCCCAGGTACTTTTCTGTTCCTACTTGTTCCCACTGTGTTTGCTTCTGCCATTTTAGTGTTGTTACTATTAATGGATTGGGTTGCTTTTTCTGTTGTGCTGAGGAAATAATTGTTAGTGACCTTACTAAACCTTTTGATTTCCAACCAAAAACTTAACACCGAAGCAGCTGCTGTAAACAGATTTAAGTACACTGCATCACTGGCAAACGGGACTGGAGAGAATGGAAGCACCATTTGTTTGTTTGCGTCTTTTTGTTTTTGTTTTGTTTTTACTTGGTAGCCTCAGTCTAAGAATGTTAGATTCTTAATGTTGGAGCCAGGCCATGTGAGGGGTGCATGTACCTGAATCACTTAAAGAAAAAAGGAGAGATCAAGAGTAATGAATAAAAAGTCATTAACAATTTTCGATCTGGATCAAAATTAAAACTAAAAAGTATTTTCTTTCTCATTTATCTAACCTTGCATATAGGAAAAACAAACAAAGATTAGCATTAGAGAACAGGTTCAGAACCAGGATTAAGTATAAAGACACATATTTTTGCTGTTGGAAAAGCCAGAAATAGAGAATGCAAGTATTCATCAGAGGTCACAGGCAGTCATTAGGTGTGAGGAGGTGGTGGTTGAAGATTTGTCTATATATACACAGGTGTCTGCCAGACTGATCTAGAACTGGAGGGTTGAAAAGCGCTTCTGCTCCAGCCATGGTTTCTCTCTGAGGGGTTTTATGCTTTGGTATCACTCTCATTGAATTTGTTAAATGTGTCCTCTTCCTTCCACTCAAAAGCTGGTTAAAGCATGGTTTCTAGGGAGGGACGTTTGGACTACAGTGGTGCTGGTCTGCTGTGCTGGGCAGAGTCCCGGATGCCTGTACTTGAAAAGCACCCCTAGGTGCAGGGGATGGACTACTGCCAATGTTTTCTCTCACCTGGAGACATAACAATTTATGTTCACCCCTAGACTACCAGACAAACTCGCAAGCATCCCTGGGAGCAGTCTGCTTTTGTGCATGACCTCATGCAACCCAGATCTTTGCTTTCTATGCATGAGAAAGAGCAGAGCTGGCTTTAGATGCAGCCTTTTTCCTACTCGCCTCTTCTTTCGGAGGTCTTCCAGGTTCATTGTCCTTATGGACTCTCGTTGCTTTTGAGCAAGGAGAGGGCTTCTAAATCTCTTTATAGTTATGATCACTTGTGTTTTATCAGCCATTGACTATAGCTCCTTGGGAAATGCCAGATGGTCATGCTTCAGAACAGGTCTTTTCCATGTTTAATTGATGCCTGTGGAGTCATCACTGAAATGATGCACAGGCTTCTTTTAACATTAGTCATTTGTCTTCAGGCTTTCCGGTGGAATTGTTTGGTCAGGTGGTATGGCAGGGAGTGTGTGTTTGCAAACAGCATGGCATCTTAGGCAGGCCCTAAATGACTCTGTCATTCAGAGCATGCCCCAGGTAGGTTGGGACTTCCTCCTTCCTATTGTACTTTGGACAGAACGGTCAGACCACAGCCCCAGCTCTGCCAGTGGTTTGGCTGTGTGCTCTGACTCCGTGACCCCAGAAAGGAGCTGGGCATTTGTTCTGCAGTCTATAGGCTACCTCATAGTTACTAGAATTGCCAAGGGAAAGGGGCAAACAGCCAGAGCCTACTGCTGTAACTGGAAATGCTATGATTAGTCGCTATGGAGGACATAGGAATTTGTTCACCCTGCTTTGTGAGTCTGGTCCTTCTATGCAGAAGAAAGTAAAAAAAAAGAAAGAAAGAAAGAAGGAAGGAAGGAAGGAAGGAAGGAAGGAAGGAAAGGAGGAAAGAAAGAAGGAAGGAAGGAAAGAAAGAAGGAAGGAAGGAAGGAAGGAAGGAAGGAAGGAAGGAAAAAAAAAATGACCTTGACTCCTCAACATGCTGAATTCACTTCCATGAATGTCTTTTTCCTAGCAGGGAAAGGGGCATGAGCATGAGTTCAGCACAGGAAAATTACATGTAAGTGCTAGCCATTTATGAACCCCCTCCCACCAACCCTGCCCCACCCCCACCAGTTTCCTTACCCCTCCCTCAAGCTTAATATTCCCTAGCTAATGGCTAGCACTCAAGTTCTGCCAAGCGTTGTGGAGGGGAAATTCTGAAATGCAGAAGGCATTCAGGAAGTAGAATCCATCATCTTCCTCCCCACCTCTTCCCCTTCATGATCACCTTCAGCATTAATAGTTCTTACTTACTAAGCAATAACCTCAGCACCCATGGGCAAACATTACCTCAAATCTCTATACCTCTCTATACCTCCAAGATAGCTACTAACATCCTCATTCTGGAAATAAGAAAATTATTGTCCAGAGAGGTTAAATAATTTTTTTAAAGATCACACAAATAGTAGATAACAAAACTAACATGAAGCCCCTGTCTAGCTGACTCCAAAACCCATGCCCTGTGGCCCTCAGGGGGCAATGGGGAGCGCAGAGCAGCTGTGTGTGTGTGTGTATGAGAGGGGGTGGTAGTCTGTCTCTAAATAAAAACCAGTTTTCAGTCTGTCCTCTGCGGCAGATGAATTAATTTTTAAGACTAGGTGGTCCTTATCTGAGTGATTGTATATGACCACTGTGAAGAGATTAGATAGACAGACATATATGTGTACATATTAAATATCTACATAATATGTGTAGTTACATGTTTACAATTATATATGTACATATGTGATATATGTGTGTGTGTGTGTGTGTGTGTATATATATATATATAGTTGTGTGTGTGTATTCCTGTTTAGAATTGGAACCCAGGAAGTTTTAAAATCACATTTATTGCTTAAACCTATTTTGTGTGATGTGTATGCACATGTGTGTGCTCTTGTGTGCCAACTGAAGCCGTAGAGTGTCTGTAAGATTGTGTCAGAGCTGTCGGGATGGGGGTGGGGTGGCACTGACCTGGGAAAGGTCAGAGAAAAGGCAGGGGTTCTGGCAGTAATGGTAGAACTGGGATGGAGTTGACTATGTTAGATTTGAGTTGTATCTGCTGCATTTGCCTGTGGCATGATGGGAGAGAACAGGTGTGAATGTGTACCTCTCAACAAAGCCTTGATGTATTATTTTACTTATACAACTGTTAAGAACACCTGTTAATGGCCAGTATCACCCAAATACATTGAACTCTCCTGGAGAAGAACCTCAGAACAAATCTCATTGCCAACCATTTAGAATGATTGGAGACCCCAAGGGTAAAAAGTCTGGAAATTGCAAAAATTGGATTTTTAAATTAGACCTTTAAACTCTACAAACATTTTCACTAACGTTAGTGAAAGCATGATATTGTTTATGGACAAATGGAATTACAGAAAAATGTTTTCTATAACGTGTATAGTTTTCAATGAATTGTTTTTCTATATTTTAGTGTATTTCTTTTCTTCTTGTCTTTTTTTTAGATTTTTTTAAAATTATGCTTTTTCCCTTTTTATTGAAGGCAAACTGTTTGGTCTATTGGAGAAAGCTTTGAACTTAAGAAATTTGATATTGTTGATTCTAGCTGTGTGACACTGAAGAAGCATCTGTATTTCTCAGGACTTAGATTCCTCATTTGTAATTAAGATGTTGGATTAAATGAAATATAGAGTCTTTTCCAAATTAAAAATTCTTTGATTAATTTGTGGCTGTTTCATAAATGCCCATTGTTTGTCCAAACGTGAAAAGAGATGGGAAGAATGAGTCATTTTAGGTCTAAAAGCCCTTTCTTTTATGCCTCTTTATAACAAGAAATTATTTTTGGTATGTTAAAACAAATATAATTGCCAGAATGAAGCAGGGTCCTCTCACTTTAGCATCCTAAAAGGGACTGTAGAATAACTAGTCTAAATAAAGTGACCCTGAGGACGTTTTAAGAAACTTCCATGCTCAGACCTGGGGAGACCCAAAGATGAATCAGGCATCAACCCTAATATAAAGGAACTTACAATTTAGTTTTACATACACAAATTACCTTATGTAGTTAAAAAAATGTGGGGTAAATATTAAAACAGAGATTAAAGGTGTGATGGAAGTACACAGAATGGAAAGACTAATGCCCCTTACTTGCTACTTCTCAGGTTAGGAACTACTTTGTTGAAAAAAAATGGCATTTGACCCAATATTTGAGAATGGTCAAAGTTTCAAGTGATGTGACTAGGCAAGCAGTCTGGGTTGGAAGAGGACTTTCCTGATGAAATGAACCAGTTAAGCACAGGGATGGATATAGATGGGAAATGGTTGGAGAACTTTCTCTCCTGCCTCTCAGCAATGCTTTGTTAATATGTTTATCATAGCATTTCTGAACACATTGTTATTTTTGGCTGTCTGTCATCCACATTGTCTATGAACAACTTGCACGCAGAGTGTATGTCTTATTTGTCTTTATAATCCTAGATCTTAGTATAGGGGAGAGGGGCAGCTTGACCCTTGGTGTCAAGTGCATGATTGAATGGGTGCTGGAGAGTGGCTCACTTGAGCCACCATCTTGTTTGATTATGGTCAGAGCTAAACTGAATGGATTGGATAGGTTTACCTGGAGAAAAAGCCATATGAAGCCACCTGAACATTTTCCAACCAGCTCTTGTTACTTCTGCATAGTATTCCCATAGCTTTAGATAAGGCTCATCACTGAGCCACATTGAAAGTGAAAATTCTGAGGCAGAGCAAAATGGTTAAGAGAGTCAGAAGAATAATTCTGTTGTAACTTGTGTCCCAGGAACAATTCTTTCACCTTGCATCCTTTCTGCCCTCTCTTCCTTTGTCAAATGTGAGCTTCTCGTGTTTCCTGCCTGGCCTCAGCCTCAGCCTGGTCTTGTTTCTCGTTCCCCTCTTCAGCTTCCTTCCACTGACCTGATCTCTCCCTTTCCAGTGTCAGCCCTCGCTCACATGCTCCTCACTGCTCTCCAGTTCCCAGACTCTTCTCTGTTCTCATCTTCCAGAGAATCCTCTCCTTCCTTTTTACCTTTCTGGAATTCTATCCCTGCCCCATGCAGTTCTGCCTTTGACCACTTGGTGAGTCTGTAGCTCTTCTCACTTCCCATGCTTGCTTCAGGCAGACCAGGGTCAAGATGGAGGGATCATTACTCAAATTTTGCTTTTGGAAGTTGGATTAGGTCTGGTGCATCCAAAAGAGATTTGGGGACCCAAAAGGGCATAACATACATTGTGGGACAAGAATTCTAGGTTGGCTCCACTTTGAGGATAGCATGAGCCATGAGTTGGCCCTAGAAAGAAACTCATCCCCCTTCAGGATTTGAGGCTGTGGAAAACCAAGGACCAAACTGAGTCTACGAGGGCTGATCCAATCAAGAAAAATAATCTTATGGAACCAAAATGGACTCGAGTGGGAGTACATTTTTGGTGTTTTTTATTTTTTACTCTGGGTGGTCATGGTAAGGAATAAAAAGAATCTATGACTTTGGTGTTCTTATTAGTAGGTCTTTCTTCTAAGGAGGCTCATCACTTCCTTAGATTTCCCTACCAGTGCCCCCCCAATCATGCAAAGGCCACAAGGAATTTAGGAATCACTCATGTCTTCAAGAAGCAGAAGAAGCCATGGATTGGTTTAGAGCATTAATGCTAGAGCCACTCTGTCTGGATTTGAACTTCAACTCTGTGCCTCATGACTCTGTGAGTTGGGAAAATTACTCACTCTCCATGCTACAGTGTCCTTCTCTATAAAACAGAGATAATAATGGCACTACATCATTTAGTTAGTGTGACAATTAAATAAATTAATTCATATAACATGCTTAGAATAGTTTCTGTCACAACGTGATGTGTCATTAAAAATTAATTATGATGGCTTTATTAAAAACCTGCACCTGGAATGAACAACCAAAAAGAAGTGTAAGATCAGGGCGCCTGGGTGGCTCAGTGGGTTAAAGCCTCTGCCTTCGGCTCAGGTCATGATCTCAGGGTCCTGGGATCGAGGCCCGCATCGGGCTCTCTGCTCGGCAGGGAGCCTGCTTCCTCCTCTCTCTCTGCCTGCTTCTCTGCCTACCTGTGATCGATCTCTCTGTCAAATAAATAAATAAAATATTTAAAAAAAAAAAAAGAAGTGTAAGGTCAGTCCATCCCTTCAGGTAATATACAGTGTAGTTAAGGAGTTGACCTTCCAGTTAAGCCATGTGGCTCACTGTTCTCCGTCTGATCAGATCAGGATAACTTGAATGGTCATCCCCTCAAAGGGGCTTAGAGGTAAGGGAAGGATACATGGAGGGTTGCCCAGGATGTGAGTACCAAGGGAGACTTAAGTGCAGTATGAGGGCAGCTAATCAAGAGAGCCAGAAAATCTCTTTAGCTACTTACCGTGTTCCCCATCCCAAATTCCACGGTGAAACTTTGTATCTTCAGCCATCCAAAGCCTTTCGGGAAAATGCGACTCTCTGTGATAGGGCCATACTGTCAACTTTGCTCCTCCTCTCCTCATTTCCCCATCACTTGCCTTTTTTTTTTTTTTAAAGATTTTATTTATTTATTTGACAGAGAGAGATCACAAGTAGGCAGAGAGGCAGGCAGAGAGAGGGGAGGAAGCAGGCTCCCTGCTGAGCAGAGAGCCGGACAGGGGCCTGAGATCATGACCTGAGCTGAAGGCAGAGGCTTAACTCACTGAGCCACCCAGGCGCCACATCATTTTTGCCTTCTTAACCCAGTTGTGTTCCTAGCCCAAGAGTTAGAGATGTTATGAAATGCTTTCCTTTGATTAGATCTTTATACATACTTTCTCTTTCCCCAGCCATTGGAATAGCCTCACAGTCCCCCATAAACACATCCATGACCCCCTACACACACACACTGACACACACATACTACCCATCACCCAGTGCACACACTGAGCTCTGACCTCAGGAGAGCTCAGATTTTCCTGCCTGTTGTTGTTTTCCCTTGGTAAAGGTCTTGCCCGCTGACATCCTGAATCTAGGAGCCTGCGGCCTTCACCTGCATGCTGTTGCTTCAGACGTGCTTCTGAAGCTGACAGCTGGCTTTGAGCTAACTACCCCACCACCACCCCACCACCCCCACCAGGGGACAGATTGGCTCCAGTCCCCCCCACTCCCCACCCACTCCTCCCCCCTGCCCAGAGCTTCTAAGTACAGGCAGCTAGAAGTGAGTGTTAGTGATAGGCTTTGCCTTTGGGAAAAGCTTGAACCTCTTCACAAATGCTGAGGAACCATAATTAGAGTTTCAAACCAGGCCTTCAGAGGAAGGATTATTTATAGAAGTTGTAGTAGGTGGGCGTGTTTGTGTGTGTGAAAGGATTTAAGAGCCATCAAGAACCAAACTGAGGTGGGGGGGGGCAGCGGCAGTGCTGGTTTGAGTAGTTACAGGCCTGGCTGAGCGAGGGCCCTTCTCACAGCTCTGAGAATTTGGATTATATTGCTGAGCACCTGTAAGGATCACAGTACCTGGGAGGATTACATTAGTAGGTCTCTAGTAGCTTCAAGATAACATGGGTTTGGCCACAGAGGGGATGTGTAGGTTGTGCTATGAAGTGTCAGCGGTCTTCTTTGGATTCACGGTCTACGAAGCAGCTGGAGTTTTCTAAGAGAATAACAGGTGTTTTTTTTTTTGTTTTTTTTTTTAATTTCCAATTATTCTAGGCATTGGCTGTAAGGTATTCTTTTTTTTTCCAGAGAATATTCTGTCACTCATTTTCCTCCTCTGTACAGACCTGACAAGATCAGTAAGGGAAGAACCAGGAAGCATTTGTACCCTGTCATGCTAGTGTGTCGGAGGGCACAGCACTCTGCAGTAACGGTGGAATGGAAGAAACATTCCCAGACGTTATCAACCTGAGATGAATATTTTATGAATATGTATGATTTGAAGGTTTATATATGCAGGAAGCAAATGAAGTATAATTGAAACTAGGTTAAAAAAAAGTCAAAGAGATAAAGGTGAAGGCATCCCTCCTTCCTGAACTTCGAGCTCAGGTCATTGTCACAGGGGAGGTGCCCACATGTGGATCTCCACAAGAATTATATGAGCACATTGTGGCAGTTCGGCAGAAAAAAACTACAGGTGCTTCTTTACCCCTTTTGCTTCTTTTGATTTTTGTTGCCTAGGTTTCAAAAATGTATTCATTTAAAGGAAAATTAGGTATTCGAATACTTGTGTGCCTTTTTTGCCAGGTACTATGTTAGATGAGGTGAACGTGGAGAGAAGATTCTTCTCTCTGCTCTTCTTGAAGTTAATGATTTTATAAGAGAAGAAGGCTAAAATTCAAATATTACGGAGAAGAATGCATAGGGTACTGTAACACTCAGAAAGCCAATTCCCAATTCCATTACTGGAAGGAGGCAGGAAGCCTGCTAGATTTTGGCTTTTGAGAGATGAGCCTTAAGTTGAATCATAAAGAGCAAATAGTAAATAGCCAGGTGTTAAGGTGGAGGGAAGGTTATCACAATACAGAGGTACTGAGGAATGAGAGATAGGGTGACCTTGAGGAAACCCAAGCAGTCTAGTGTAGTCAGAATATAGATTTAATTTATACAGAGATGAGACTGGGCAAGTAGGCTAATGAGTCTTACCTGCCATGCTAAGATTAAACTTTAAATATTATCCCAGGGCAAAAAGCAGCTATTGAAATACTTGGTCAGGAATGGCAGAAAAGCCCCCAAATAACTGCATAAGGGTGAAGAGAAACAAAATGGCACATCAGTTATTAGGAATGCCGAGGAGTAATATGAGAAACTTACTCCTTCTTTCATTTCTCTTTAATACATATGTAGTGATTTCCTCTCATATGCCAGGCCCTTTCCAAGACATAGTGATGATCATTACACACAGTTCCTGCCTTCAAAGAGCTTATAATCTAGCTGAAGAAATGGGCTTTTTTTCTATTTATTTATTTATTTGGGAGAGAGAGAGCATGCAAGCACAAGTGAGGGGAAGGGCAGAGGGACAAGCAGACTCCCCACTGAGCAGGGATCCCAATATGGGGCTGATCCCAGGACTTCAAGATCATGACCTGCACTGAAGGCAGACCTTTAACTGACTGAGCCACCCAGGAGAAATGGACATTTAATCAAGTAGTTATAGTGTATGTAATGAGTAACCGCTCTTTAAAAGTAAAATAAAACAAGTAGTTATAACACAGTCTACTATGAGGAATGACTGGGGAGGTAGAAGTTAGTGCTGGAAGAAGCATATGGCATGGGCATCTTGAACAAGACTTGGGAGTCCAGGGAAGCCGCCTGGAGGAAGTAATGAATAGACTGCAACGGCAGGGATGCATAGGAATCAGCCCTGAGGATAAGAGTGTTCTAGGAGAGGAAATAATGTGGGTGAAGACCTCGAAGAGAGAAAATGGCCCACTTAACAAACCAAAATCATTCACGGTGGAGGTTGTATTATTGGTTTTCAGGAGGGGAGGGGCAAGGAGGGAGGTGGCAAAGTACAGGGAGGTCTGATAAGCCGTGTTAAAGTCATTTAGCTTTACCTCAATGGTGATGGGAAGGCTGTTAAGCAGATGAATGACAAGGTCAGCTTTATGCTTTGGAAAGCGCACTCGGGCTGCAGTCCACGAAGTATATTGGAATTAGGAATACTGGAGCCAGCTGGACCAGTTAGGTTGTTGATGAGGCCGTCCAAATACCAGGAGATGCTGACCTGAGAAGGAGAGTGACAGTGTAGGAGATACATCAGAGGAGTATCGACAGGACTTGGCAACTAATTGGAGGATGAAAATAGAGATACAGGAGAAGAAGCAGGGTAGGGGTGGCAGAGGGAAGCAGATGTACTGAGTTTGGAGCATGCTGAGTTTGAGGGACCCATGGGACTGACTTATCAGAATTGGGAGAAGGACATACACAGCACTCAAGGGAAGTCATTTCAGAGCTCAGCTCTTACTTTTCACAATTTGCCCACCCTGGACCCTCACCCACATTATAGCCAATATAAGATGATGTGAGTTTGAGGGGGCACCTGGGTGGCTCATTCGTCGGGCATCTGCCTTCAGGTTCAGGTCATGATCCTGGAGTTCGGGGATCGAGCCCCGCATTGGGCTCCCTGCTCAGCGGGAAGCCTGCTTCTCCCTCTCTCACCCCCCCCCCCGCTTGTGTTCCATCTCTAGCTGTGTTTCTTTCTGTCAAATAAATAAAATCTTTTAAAAAATAAAAATAAACTTTAAAAAAAGATGATGTGAGTTTGAAATCAGTATCTTCATTCTTTTTATATAATTTTTAGATTTTAGCAAAAATTGTACTTTGTTCAGGATCTCTGTCCAAAACTTCTATCCCAGATAAGTAACCCTCAGAAGCTCATCTAGTGTTCCCTTGTTCTGGATGAATTCTCTCGTGTCTTGTTTAGTGACTTCTTCAACCATATTGGCAGCTTGGAGGCAGGACTTGAGGTTAGCTCTGTGCACTATAGCACAAACCAGCTGTGGAATGGAAACATTTGGTAATTTTACCACGCCATCAAATACCATTTATTTCACCCAGTCACATCTTGGGTTATACCAAAAGCTGTAATAAAAGTGGGAGAATTTTGTAGTAGAATATTTAAGTTAGTATAACTTTTCCTTTTACCCTAAACATTTTCCCTTTTCCCCTAAACGTTTGAATTGTTCTTATGTTTGTGTTCAAAACTGAAGAGTTGTTAAAGAGAACGTGATTATTTTGGAGCCGGGAAGGCTTATCAGAGGCAAAGCAGAGTGATGACTAGCAAAACAGAGAAAGAATTTATTAATGAATTGCCTATACAGGCTCTTACTTTGGGATTGGGATCCGAGTCTACCGGACATCTGAGGGAGAGAAAGACTTTTAAAAGAAAATAGATGTGCGTCCATCCATAAAGGGCTTTAAAATGCCTCCCATACATGGGATTGAAACCCCTGTGACTCACATAAATCCTAGGATGTTGGGGCCAATTCAGGGGCAGTGAATTTTCATGGTGCCTGGCAAGAGCCCAGGTGAGGCTTGGTGCCCCCCAGGACTCCCTCCTCAAGGCCAGAAGTGGGGACTGTCAGGGCAGACCTTGAACAGGAGGAGCTCTGCTTGTATTTGTTTTACATAAGTACCTCATTTGACAGCATTCCAGCTCTCAAAAGCACCATGAAAAGCTCTGATTTACTCCAGCTGCCCAGCTCATCCAGCCAGTTATGGGGTAGACCAGGTGTAGCCCTCCGGATTCCCAGGCTAATGTCCTCGGTCCTCAGAGGGTGGAATGCCTCTTGGCCTCTCAGCACAGAAAAATAAGTTAATCAGCATCCTTTGCTTTCCAGTTGTCTGTCTAATCCTGTTGCTTTGTTGCATTGTGAATAATTCCATATTCAGTGGGCACTTGATTAAAAATTAAATGGACCACATGGCCTTCTCATATTTTGTGGACAGTTTATCAGTTGTTATTAATACTCTTCCCCACGCCCTCTGGAACATAATCTAGTGAGATAGATGGAGTTTATCCCTTGGGCTGACAGGGTTTAAAGACGTTATTCTTTGGTTTGTGAATCTGCTAAATGGTCCCCAGATCTCGATCCTTGGACTCGTGTTGGCTACATTCTGTTGATCTTAAGGATGCCTCAGCCCTTCTGTATTTGTCAGCATGGAGTCACGTGTCTTATGAATGCTGCATTTTTCCCAAGGACCTGATTCAGGTGTGTGAAATGAGAGCCCTCCCCCAAGGAGATGTTATTAAAAAATAATTTACACAGGCATGAGTTATAGGAAATCTACTCTTTAGGACTTTTCCTTTGAAATTGTTTGATGCAGTGTCTTATTATAACTGCTCCTTTCATCATCCTTTCTGGTTTATTTTTGTCCTGTGTGTTTTCTGACATATCCCTCTTCATTGACCCAAATAACTCAAGCTGGCAGGACAGATGGAGGTAAATGGAACTGTGGATATACAGGGGCTGGGGGTGTAGACAATGAACTCTGCCTGTTTCAAGAAGATGGATAGACAAAAGAGAAGTTTGGGAAAGGAGCAGAGGGTCTAGACTTACCTGCCCTAGGCAACTCTCTAAACATATGTTTATTCAAGCAGTCATGCTTGCATTTATTCTACATGGGTGCATTCAGTGCCTGCTATAAGCCAGAAACTTAGGCACTGTAGGGATATGCACAGTCAGGTGTCCATGACAGATAGGTGATAACTGCCACAAGGTGTCCCAGGTTCATCAAGTTCAAGAGGCTGTGGATACACAAAGTGAAAAGTATTTAAATCCACTTGGGGGAGTCAGGTGAGCTCATGGGCAGATGATCTGGGTCGCATATAGGTAATGAAAACAAAAAGACAAGGGGCAATGGCTTTGTTCCCAAGGATTATGAGGGTTTTCTGTTTTTGTCTTCTTTTAAGCAAATCTTTTGCTATATTCAATAACCATAAGCCCCACTTCTTATATGTAACTTTGCAACTGTATTGTCTCAGCTCAGGCCACAGACCTATTTTAGCATACAAAATGACAGTCTGTTCGTATCCCATTTACTGTAATATTCCTAGAGACGAAATACCTAATCCATAACACAAGATGTTTTCTACAGAAACTACCCTAAACATTTCCATCATTTAAAGAAACATGTTCATTTTTATGTTTGTTCTTAATACGTTTCACCTTATCTCTATTTTTAATTTTTATACACGTGAGAAACAGTATAGAGAAGTAGTTCGGAGTGAGGGTTCTATTTTAGCATACCTAGGATCAGATCCTAATTACTAGTTATGTGGCCTTGAATAAAAAGTTTACCCTCTCTGTCCCCAATTTTCTCCTCCGTCAAATGGAGGTAATTAAACACCTGCTGCACAAGCACAAGGTTAGAGGAAACACGGTTTATAAATCTGCCCTCACTCTGACAGTTTTGGGGTCCTCAAGATTACCCTTAGTTTTGCTAGATAATTTGCTGGAAAGACTGACAGGACTCACTGAAAGCTGTTATACCCACAGTTCCTGTTTATTATGGCTAAAGGCTACAGGTTAAAATTGGCCAGGTGTAGAGGGACACAGGCAGAGTCCAGGGGAGTTCCAAACGTGCAGCTTACAGCTGCCCTGTCTCCCAGTCAGTGGATGATGCTTCTCTCCCAGTACTGATGGGCAGCAGTACTGCTAACCAGGAAAGCTCATCTGAACTTTGGTATCGAGTCCTCATTGAGGCCCCACATGGCTGACCTCAGTATTCAGCCCCTCCAAGGTCAAGCATCTATCCACGTGATTCAAGCCCATCACCATAAATCATCCTTAGACATTCCGATGTGGCCCCAGAGTCCCCAGGTAAACAAAGATGCTGTTAAGCTCTTGCAAGGGTTTGAGATATTGCCTCCCAGGGCCAAGGAAAAGACCAGGCTCTCCTTGGGCAAGGTTAAATTCTTTACCACACAGCAAAGTTGTTTAAGAATTGTATAAAATAGGGGCACCTGGGTGGCTCAGTTGGTTAAGCAACTGCTTTCGGCTCAGGTCATGATCCTGGAGGCCCGGGATCGAGCCCCACATTGGGCTCCCTGCTCAGCGGGAAGCCTGCTTCTCCCGCTCTCAGTCCCTCTGCTTGTGTTCCCTCTCTGGCTGTGTTTCATTCTGTCAAATAAATAAATAAAATCTTTAAAAAAAAAAAAAGAATTGTATAAAATAAAACATGCAGTGTGCTTAGAATATTGCTTAGCACAAAACAAGCATAAATTTTGGATGTATAGCTATGATTATTAGCAATCCTTTTTGATGACCAAATATATATCTAGCATCATACTAGATACTATAGGAAATCTTTAAAAATTTAATGAGATATAGTTTGTAATCTTGTAGGAAAGATGCTGGGTTTCAAATAAAGCAAATAAAAGCAGAAGGCAGTGAATGCCACTGTTAAAGAACCAAGCGGACTGTGCTAGGGACCTGGGAAAGGGAGCGGTTACTTGAAGTTGGGGGTTGAGGAACAGCTGCCCTGGGAAGACACCTGGGTGCTGGTCTGAGGATACAAATAATTTTGATATGGGGAGGAGGCGCATTCCAGACACATGGAACCAAATGGTTGAAATTAGAGATGGGAAAGCAAGGGTCATGATGACTCTCTGTACAGGTGACAGGAGAAAGCAGTGGAAAGGACTGGGCAGACAGGTGTAGGGCAGATGAGAGAAGTTTTCAGTGTGGTGTGGAACACTTCCTACTTTATCCTGTAGACTATAGGGAACCAGTGACAATTTGGGAAACAAAGAAAACTTGAAAGAAAATCTCTTGTTATGACTCCAGTCTTTGCCCATGCTCTTTTCTCTACTGGCACAGCCTCCCTTCCAACAGCCCCCACTTCACTTGACCCAAGACAACTCATCCTGCAAGAAACAGCTCAGTACCAGGTCTGTGTGTGCTTCCGTTATGGAACATATTATATATGCCACTGGGACTCTTTACCTATCTTCCCACTGCACACACAGTGTTTTGGTCACCTCTGTATGTCATTGTCTGGTTTGGAATAAGGACCTTGTGTAAAAAAGGGAGGGAGCCAAATGTGGAATCTTGAAATATCTACAAAGAATTGAGGCATAAATAGCAGATACTTCTAGTTATCTTAAGAAGAAAGGGTATAGAGAAAGTAGCAATGCCTAAAGTTAAGACAAAATCTTATAATTGCATTGCAAAGTTCTCTTAAGCTATCCCAAGGCTTTATAAAATAAAAATAAAATAATAATAGAAGAAGAGCTTACTTAGGTAACACTTATAAAGCATTTACTAGGAGGCTGATATTGCTCTACTTGATTTATGTAAACCTGCCTTATTAAAGTTTATAACCCAATGACAGAAGTTCTTTTAGCTCCATTTTACAAATGAAGAAACTGAGTACAGAGAAGTTAAGCAAATTGCAACAAAAATCCTGGTAACAATACTAGATTGTAAAAACTAGATCTTGCCAAATTCATGTAAGTGCACTCAAATGAAAGACATCTGTAGAGTTGGAAATTGACCAGTGTTGGGCTGTGACTTCAATTCCTTTTGTTGGTTGTAATAAAGAGTACTTTTCATCTGAGGCATTTGCTTCTATGCCAGAACTGTAAAGCCTCAGCACCCGTGAGGATGGCTGTATTGGGAACACTGCCCACTAACCTGTTCTGGCTGAACAAGTCACTTTTATTTTCCCCAAGACCAAACATGTAGGAGGCTTTTTATTGACTCAGAATTAGCCCAGTGGTTTAAGTGGTCTGTGTAGTAATCGCCCAGGGAGGCTCCCGCAGAGAAAAGATCTTTCTGCTTTGATACCAAAAGATCTGCAGAGGCTTTCAGCAGGCATGTAAGCTTGTCAGGACACTGGGTGTGTTTTCATTCACCCGACCTGCTGTGCATCATGTACAAATTCCCTTTAAAGCTGTCATTTCATGTAATTTAGACTGCTGCTTGTAGGCTTTGCCCTCCTCCATTTTCCCTTTCTTCTGTCAGAGTACCTGGCTTCGTCCCTCATTTACAGGAAAGAGGAAAAAAACCCTTGCTCTTGAAGGGACTGAGCTGAGGGGCTTCCCTGGATCTCGACCGTTGTGCAGTTTATCGAATGAATATTTTTTTTAAGATTTATTTATTTATGTAACAGAGGGAAACACAGCTAGAGAGGGAACACAAGCAGGGGGAGTGAGAGAGGGAGAAGCAGGCTTCCTGCTGAGCAGGGAGCCTGATGCAGGGCTTGATCCCAGGACTCTGGGATCGGGACGGGAACTGAAGGCAGACGTTTAATGACTCAGCCACCCAGGTGCTCCTTGTCAAATGAGTCTTAAAATAATCCTGCCCTGTGAAAAATTTCAGCAGAGCAAGGTGACTATGATGGTGTTTTGTTTTGTTTTGTTTCCAAAGTCCCCTTAGTAAATTTCATAAAAATGTCAGACAAAGCAATCAAACCCCAGCCTTTGGCGTAAAGGGAGCTGTCACATAAATGCTAAACAAGAAGTGAGCTACTGGTAGTGTGTTCAGTCACCTTGCAGACCTACCCCTCCCAACCACAAGGTGGCCCTCGAGAAAGTGAGAACCTGAACCCGTGTGAAGGGCGGGAATTTCTCCACAATTTCACCAAATTCTCAGATGAGCCAAAGATAAATAAAAGACCACCCTCGAACTTAGACTGATTTGCTTTTTGCAGATATGCTTAGTTGAATTTTAAGTACATTTTCTGCTTAGGAATAGCAAGTATGAAAGAAACGTATCATTTCTTTGCAACAATGAATAATCCTTGGTAAAATAGGGTCATAAATTCATTTCGTGAGCTGTTAATAAGTTGGAATCAGCCCATTCTTAAGGTAGCAGAGATCCTAAGACCCATTTCATCCACCTTCCTAAATTTGCAGATGGAGTAAGCAACCTCCAATGTGAATTTACAGTCTAAGTTCACACAGCTAATCAGAACAAAACCGCACTGGGATTCAAGGCTCTGAGTTAAGGAACTATAAAGAAAATGTTTCCTCAACTGAGAGAAGATTAGAGTGCCCTCGTGTGTCCCTACAAAGAAATTATTCATGTCTTTACAAAATATAAAAGTACTTTAAACTCTCCAACAAGTTCCTGCACTGGAATGAAGCCAGGCATTTAGCTCTAAGAACAAGCTCTGTGAACACCATGTCTTAGGAAGTAAATTTACATTGCATTTGACTTGTTTCATCATTAAGGGTAGAGAAGCAACCATATCCCTAGAGAGGCTTTGTGTGGATTCTGGTCTGACAGACCTGGATTTTTATCCCAGGCCACTTGAGATCTTCGTAATCCTGAACAGGTTGCAAGATCAGTCTGTGCCTCAGTTCAAAATATAGGTAATCACTGCGTTGCAGGATCGTGGCAGAGATCTGATAGGTTCTGTGGTCAAAGGAATGAGGCTTATACAAAAGCGAAGGTCAAGAAAAGCTTTATTTCGCACTAGGCATCAAGAATTATACTGGCCCGGGCCAGGGTTGCCTCTAAAGGGAGAGAAAACGACCATGCCTGTTCTTACAAGCTAGCCTTTCTAGGGTAAGCCACAAGCTGACTGCAATCATGCAGCTGCCTAGAGTTAATTCTTTCATTCTGCGGTGATGATGAATACATTTAAACTGTTACGTTCATAATCCACTTTATAACTTAAACACAGAGTGGTTTACCAAGGGATCTCCATTGGTCAGTGCCCTGAGGTTAAAGGGATTAACTGATTGGGCGTTCCCACCTGGTCCTAAGTACCTAGATCAATGCCCATTCTTAATTTGCATCTCCATTGTTCCTGGAACCGGCAGGTTAAGGGGGTTAACTGATTGGGCATCTACCCCAATCTGGCTCGCCCTTGTTTTCCAGGAGCTGTTTTTCTGAATAAACAACAAGATGGCAGCTTGGACATCTAAATAAGTCCTTACAAAATCCAATGAGATCATGTAGGCAAGTGCCCAGCTGGACATTGGGTACATAATAAACACTCAATAAATTGAAGTTCTTGTTGCTTTCACACATGAGCCCTCCCCAGGGATCACCATCAAGTTCATGATGAAGGAATGGAGTGCAAGCGCCAGGGAGGTCAACACAATGTCTTTGGGATGTTTTTTGGCTCTTGGATAAGAGGTTCCCATGAGGTTGGGGGTGGGGGAGGGCAGAGAGAAAGGAAAGAAGACTATTTTTAGAGATATATGTACTGAATATATGATTCCTCCAAAATAAATTCTTTCTTCAGGTGGGGAATATTAAATGGAGCTAGGCCAAATGGCTTTCACATAGGTAGAATTTCTTTCAGAAGTTAATACCTGGCACCCACGGTCCAGCAATCAAAGAAAAAAAAATCTCTACTCTGAAAAAAAAGTTTGAAAATCAGATCGTATTTATGTCATTGATCCAATTATTTTAGAACTCTTTATTTATTGAGAGGGTAGCCATATTAAAATCAATAAGAGCAGAGGTGAAAAACGATAGCTGGGTGAATTCATTGTCTGATTTTGATTTGCTTCAACTTTTTATGATAAAACAAGCTATCTCAGTGTTAAGTGTTGAGCAGAATTGCAGTAAATCAAGTCCTTTTGCCCCCAAGGAGAAAAAAAGACCTCATAGCCATTCTTTTCATACAAGCGGGAGCTAGGTATCAGTATGTACAAGACAAGGAACCTTGACCTTTAAATGTTGGTGGAAATGCAGAGTCAGCACTTCTGTCTTCCGCTAGCTTATTGGAGAATTGAGAGAAACAGTCTAATAACGTGTGACCAGGGAAGGTGGTGGGGTGAAGGAACACATCACCTGTGCCTCCATTTTTTTGTCCTTACATTGCCCCGGGATAGGGTGGGGAGATTGGGTGGGTCTATTCTCTAAATGCTTATCCTAGATACCATTATCACTGGGAACTTTGCATAGATTATCACCTTACAGGAACCAGATAAAAGGCTGCTCCGAGTTTGTAAGCCTCACCCCTGGAGTCCCTCACCCTTTCTGAGAAGCTGTTGCCTTTAAATAAGGCAAATGCAGCAATGGAGCCAAGGCATTTATTGTTTATGTGAGGTTCATCAAGCTCACCTGTGGTTGCGAAGCAGCAGCAGGGAAGCCTGTGAGCCTGGGCAGTGCTCCAGCGGACTCAGCAGCACCTGCTCAGCGGGAAACAGCCTGCCCAGCCCCACACGCGGCGGTGATGCACGGTTGCTGTGCTCTTCTCAGCAGTGCATAAATCTTTAGTCAGCTCATGAAAAACTGTCCCTGCCTCACACTTGAAAGTGTCCAGTTGGTGTGGATTAACTCCACAATGGATGGTGTGACTGCTCTAGTTGCCTCCAGGAGCATTTATGAAACTCTCTACTCCTAGGGTTTGTCTACTTTTCTGTGTTGTGCTTTCGTTTCTTTACACACTGTTTTCCTCCTTAGAGTGGCCCGAAAATCTATACATCTTGCTTAACGAATGCTCAATATTGCTAGCCCCGTGGTAGCATTTTAATTCCAGCATACTAAGAAAAAGACTTTTCATAGAGGTATCTTTTTTTAAAGAGTCATTTATTTATTTTAGAGAGAGAGAGTGTGAGTACACATAGAAGGGAAGGGGAAGAAGGAGAGGAGAATTTAAGCAGACCGCGCTCGGCGTGGAGCCTGACTCAGGGCTAGAACTCATGACCCTGAGATCACAACCCTAGCCGAAACCTAGTCGAGGGCTTAACCAACTGCTCCACCCAGGTGCCCCCATAAAGGGATCTTTTTAAATCCCATCTCAATCAGAGAGAAGCCTCCCCTCATACCTTTCCACCTCCTACCCCTTTTATATGGCACCGCACCACTCCCCAACCTCTGCCCCATGGTCCAGGCACCAGCAGACATGAGGCAAGGAGCCACAGTCCAGCATGAGCAGGGCTGGATGGAGATGCGCTTTTGTTTCAGACAGGTTAATAGTGTGGCACCCCTTCACTGTCACTTGAACCATACTGATTTGTGACTTAGAAAGAAAGGTAGAAGTGAAACTCTGGACCGCACCTTTGAAAACCCCACATTAGGTTTGTTTCCTCGCCTGGGTCTCTCCTCAGCCCTGCAGCCCCTTTGATGCCCTTTCTCTCCCCCTTCCGATTCCCAGCCCTCCTCCTGGCCCCCCACCCGGTCTCTGAAGCTTTCCTGAGTAGAGTACTGCAGGTGGCTCTGGCTTCTGTCTCCAAACCTGCATGCCCCACCCCCGCTTAACACTGCTTCAGGCGGGTCCAGAGCTGTTAATGTGGAAGATGAATACTTCAGCTGTGCTTAGCAAACAAAAGATACCACAGTTACCAGGATTCACTCTGCTTAGAAGAGAGCATGTATTAAAAAGGACTTTTTTCCTTATCACATGTTCATATTCAAGATAAAGAGGTTCTGTGTGCATTAAAAAGAGCTTTTTTTTTTAACATCTTGCCTATTTTGTAAGAAATCACTGTTGAAAACCTGTATCTGCTGGCACCAACTATGGAATTTATCCACTGTCCCTTGTGGACGGGTCCCTTCAGCTCCTGCTCTGCCCATGTGCCCCTCCAGGTGGCTATCTCGGGAGGCCCACAGTCCTGGCAGAGCTGGCTGTCATAAGTCAGGAAAATGCCAGAGAGAGGGAGGAAGTGTTCTCCACGGAAGTCAGAGCTGAACAGTAGAGGATCTGGAGTCCGCTTGAGCCAGTGATCTCTGAAGGGCCAGAAGTGTCCCTCATAATGTTTGTCACCCTGAGTCTGACAGCGGACTCTGGTGCTAAGTGAATGAGTAGTTCCTAAAGAGCTCTCTTCTTAAACTTGGCCTTGCCACCAAGTTCCATAAGCATACTGAGGTGTAGGCTTTGAGTCATCTCTAAAATTAAGCAGTCATCTCCCCAAACCTTAGAAAAAGACCCAGTCTTTTATCAAATAATCTTGAGTGGGAATGTTTTTGAGTACCTTCGATTTAGTACATTTGAAAATTTTTTGATTTTAAAAATCACAGATCCACTAAAATGTAAACACTTTTAGTGAGATAATGTGTTTGAGGGTCTAACCCTCATTTTTAGCTCATTTTCTTCTTAGTATTGTTGGAAGATTTTTTTTTTTTTGATAGAAATTCTATGAAGACAGAGTTGTCTGGGCTCCAGGTAAATCGAGGCATAAAATCCTCTTATTTTCCTCAGAAAAATTCAACCCTTTAAAATGGCTTAAGAAGTCATTATGCTGTTGTCTCCAAAACCCAAAGATGGACAGTTACCATGACGAGGTATAGTTCAGCTGGGTCGCTGATCCCAGTTCCATTTGGGCTCTGTTCTCTCTTTTTCCTCCTTAGGATATGCAAGAAAATTAGTCTCTTTCTTTGGCTTAAACACTTAACACCTTTTCTCTTGATAAAGTATGATGCTGTTTCTCTTCTGCTGTTGGCATCTAGCTGAGCCCATAAATCTGCCCAGAAACCTTCTGGTCATATGAGTGACCTAGCTCTATTTAGATAAAGTGTAAGCCAGATTGTGGTCTTTTGTGTCTGGGGACATTTAATATCTTTTTGTTGCTGTTTTTAGATGGGGAAGAGTCTTCATTGCAGCTAAGATCTTCCTAACTTGCCCAGAACATTTTTTTAGTGTTTGTATTTTGCATTAATTTGGAAAAATAAATTTGACATTCAAGGCCATGTTATGTAGCAACAGCTCCAGTGAGTAACTGGCAAGATGACTATATCTGTTTTCTTGCAAGCCGCATGAATAATCCAGCTTCATGTGACAGGGTATAGGCTAATAAGCAGGGAAAGAATATTCATTTACTAATCATGTGACCCAAAGTTCAAAATGAGACAAAATAGGCAAGCCTCATTGAACACTCCTAATGGTTCCTAATAGCCAGTGCTCACACATTCAGTACATGTTTTAAGAGCAAGCTTGCAATGGCCCAGACTGTCTTAGGTGTTGATAGAAATAATATGATTAAGTCCTGATAAAGATCTGGAGTTGACATGGAGTTTAGATGGCTCCTTGCAAAATGAGTTCAAAGTAATACTTGTTTTTAAAAGAAATTTTGCACAATAATTATTATATCTATTTGAAATTCTCTGTTGATATTAGTAAACCTACTTCTTGTGAAATGGTGACTTTTTTTCAATTCTTTTAAAACATACTTTTCCAAGTAATTGAAGCATGGCATTATCCACCCCACCCCCCCGGAATAAGAATTTTCTCTAAATTTCATCTCAGATGGGCCGGTTTAAATGTCAACATATACACACAAACATGCACAAAATCCTTTAGTAACTGAGAGACATTAATTTCAAACACTCCTATAAATAACTCTACTAGGAAGCCTCCCAATCTAAACATTTGCCATAACAACTT
>PITA01002316.1:152587-165220 GCA_004023965.1 Spilogale gracilis
CAAGAAAGTGAGTGGCAGCGACTGGCGACAAAGTAGAGGCTAAGTTTTCATCCCCTGTCCACCAGTAGATGAAGACGGACAGTGCTTGAGGTGCAGAAAAGAGAATCTTCCAGACCCTAAATATGTAATATCAGGAGTTCCAATTAATGACCTCTCCTTCCTCTACTAGTTTCTAACTCAGAGTAGTTAATAATAACAATAACAGTCGTTCAGCACTTTCTGCATATCAGCCTTGTTCTAAGTGCCTTGCACATTATTTTTGTAACAAGAAGCACTATTAGTCCCATTTCACAGATGAGGAAACAGAAGTAGGGTAAGCAACTTGCCCAGTACAGGTTATGAATGCTGGAGGAGAATTTGTAGACTGGATTAGAGCGAGAGAATATTTTTAGAAAATTAAGTCCAGGAGAAGTTCTGCCTATCAGGGTATACTGTACACCAGCAGATGCCGGGCTTTGTGTAAAGACCTGGTGAGAGATGGGTCTAAAATAACGCACTGGGACCAGACTGAAGACTCTTGAATAATAGTGCTCAGAGTTGGAACCTGATTTAGGAGGGAGGAAGGAGGAAGAAAATGATATAATCAGCACTGTATCTTGAGATGATTGATTAATTTTCGAATATGAACAAATTAGAGAAGGGCTGGAATGAAAGGAATTGCATTAGGGTCCTTTTGGCCCTGATTATGTGACGGGTAATGAGCATATGAACAAGGGGGATGTCAGTTGAAGGTTAAAGGAAGAGACAGGTTTGACATATGTTGCAAAAGTGAAATGTAAAGTTTTGGTAACTGGGTGGATAGAGAGTATGGGGCTGGGAGTAGGGAGGGGGCAGGCAGAATTTAAATAGAATCCAGGGTTTCAAGTTCAAGTCACTGAACTATCAGCAGAAATTCAGAAGAGTCACTTTGTGGGGATAAGAGGGACAGCATGAGTAGGTGGACTCTGAAATCTGTAATCTGTTGTGTGAGCCGGCCATCAAGGTGGGAGACCTCAGCAGGAAACTGGAAACATATTTGGAACTTAGGAGAGCCTGAGCTTGAAATGAAGCTTTTGGTGTCATCTGCACAAAGGTGCTATGATAAACCTGGGAAATGCATGGAATCTCTGGAGTGGGGGGAAAAGGAAGCAAATAGGGAACAGATCCTTAGGAAATATTTAAATTTGGGAACAAGGAAGAGGAGGAGCCAGCAAAGGAAACAGAAAAAGAGGGGTTATAACAGAAGGACAGGAATGTCTAGAAGTATGCATCACAGAACACAAAGGGATGGAAGGTTCCAGAAAAAGCTGGGGGTGAGTGAAGATCCATAGGTACTTCCAGGTGGTAAAGCAAAAATAAGTAAGCAGCAAAAATGCTTTCTGTGGCAGAGATCACAGTACGATGAGGTCTTAAACTTCTTTGAAAGTTACAGCTCATGGAGTTCCCCTCCCTAACTCCCATGTAGCAATTATCCTACAAATAAGGCAAGGGATAATTAACACAGGCTCTTCCCCCCCTCCTGGTGGAATGCATGCATCCCAGGCCAGACTGGGAGAGGTAGTTCTCACTGTTAACAGTCTTTTTTTTTTTTTTTTTTTTTAAGATTTATTTATTTATTTATTTATTTGACAGAGAGAAACACAGCTATACAGGGAACACAAGCAGGGGGAGCGGGAAAGGGAGAAGCGGGCTTCCCGCCAAGCAGGGAGCCTAATGCGGGGCTTGATCGTCTCTGGGATCATGACCTGAGCTGAAGGTAGTCGCTTAACCAACTGAGCCAAAGTAAAGTAACTTGTATCAACTCTAGGGAGGGAGAAGAAATTTTTCTAATGAATTTGGGCTGTAAAGTATTAGGATTTTCTTTATATATGTACTGCTAGCATTGCATAATTTGCAATTATTCTATGCACAGGAGAGGGGAAGGCATTTTTATCCCATGTTTTGAAAATGAGACAGTTAAATGCACTCAGGCCTGAATGTTACTTCACTCACTCTGTGTGAGGCAAAGGTTTTCCAGGGAAGAAAAAAAAAAGTAGAAAAGCAAAAATACTGATAGCGGTTAATGAGTGACGAGGCTTTGACTGCTGTAGGTCGGCCTGGGTAGGACAATGCCCTAAACCATTCTGCAAACATCCGGCTCCATTGTCTGGCCTTTCCTGTCAAGGGGACAGAAGGGGATGGCCCTGGACACAGGACGTCAGAAAGGAAAAGAAGAAACGCAGAAGGGAACAAAAAGACAGACTGAGTGTTCCTAGGGAATGTACACACCCTCCCTCTTCTGGGGGATGGCTGGGCACTACACCTGTCCCTGTGTATCCAGAAATGGTCCCTGGGGCCCCATTGCTGTCACAGGTTGCAGTATAACCCTGGACACGGAGAAGAGCACTGGAGGTTGTTAGCACGTCTCCCTCCGGAGATGAGACTGGGCTTGGCAACAAGAGAATACCAGCGGGAATTTGTCTCTTCTCCATGCCTGGGTAATGGCTATTCCCTGAGACCCAGGGAAGAATTAAGTTCAGTGTGGGCCTCGCTCTGTATCTCATCCTGAACAGCTGGGCTGCTAGTATAATTTAAAAAGAAGGGAGAACTGGCTGTTCACCATCAGTGTGTAATGTAGTCACAATAAATCTCTCAATGAGGAGGTAAAGAGATTTCCCATTTCTGTACAAGCCAAAGGAAGCAGAGCATTAGGCAAGTATCCTGTGAGCCTCATTAACAGAGACAACCAATAAGGAAAATCCAGGGGGATTTGCTCCACATTTCTATTAGTAATGGCATTTTTTTAACCTGAAATATGCTAGTAATTTTCTTGCTTGCAAAATTGACTTTGCCTAAGCATTAATAAATATGCTTTTTCTTAATAATTACTGAGTATCCTCCATGTTCTAGAGACTACACACAAAACACTGCTGGTCGCCTTCTTTTTTTCTTCATTTGCTCTATTTCTGAGACGATAAAATAGTAAAGCCATCCCAGATAGATTTATTCTAAAGAACATGGAAATAGTATGTGTTTGAAATTTAGTTAAAAGAATAATTGATAACCAGCTAGTATGAATTAAGTTTTTATTTTAAAATGGGCAGTAATGGATAAGAACAAAGCTGGTCGGGTCAGAAGGAGGGCAGTTTCCTCCTGGATTTCTGCAGAGTCCCCAGTGTCAGAGCTAGCCACAGAGCTAAGCAAGTAATAATGCCTGTCGCTGCGCAAAACCACTGACCAGTGAATGATAGTTGTTAAAGATCATTTGCACCGTGAGTTACTACTGAAGTGTTTTCTCACCAGTTAGAACTATGTCTCTCGTGGTCTCCCAGACTTTATAACAATAAGATCCCGTCAGTGTCTGGGAGGATAACGACCCTCTTTTCTTTCAGGCAGAGGAAAGGACCTTAACTTTTGACCATTTAAGGGCAGATTTGGCTTATTAAGATATGTGTCCAAAAAGAAGGCCATCTGAGACAGCTGTGTTGAGCTCTTAAAAATGATGACCTGAGTTGTCAAGAAGGTACTCCTACTGACTCAGGTTTTCATGATTCTAAAGTAGTGTATGTACAATAGCGTAAAAAATAATATATATAATAGCAGTTGATTATTAAAAATCTGCCTTTCCTAGAATGCAAACGCCTGTCCCAGAATTATTGAGCTAGATGCAAGGTTCTCCTCTTTGTTTCATGGGCTGCACAAATAAAGCAGATCTGCTGGCCTCAAGCATTCTTCAGTAAGAGATACTTAGGCAGCCTTCAGTTTGTCTTATTATGAATGCTCTGTAGCAAACATCTTTGTTTTCCCACCCTTAAGTTATTTCCTCAGAAGAGCTTTCCTGAAATGAAATTACCAAATCAAGTGGTATGAATCTTTTAAAGCTCCTCTTTCCGAACCCATTTCTAAGGAGCTTTCCAAAAGGGCATTTATTAATTCACCTTACACTAGTCAGACGTGAGAATTAGAACTGGTATTCCAGGCTTACCAAGCTGCTAATAAGATTATATTACTTTAATTTGTGCTTCTTTCTAGCCTAGCAGGCTTGAAAATTTATGCAAGTATTCACTAACATTTTTGTGTGTGTATTTGCTATTTTTTTGCTGCTCCCTGATGGGCAGGTTTATTTTTCCCAGCTCCAGTCTCACCTGCTTTCTCCACCTTTGTTGCTGTCCACGCAGGCTCCCACGATTCGTTCAGCTACTGGGTAGATGAGAAGTCCCCAGTGGGGCCCGACCAAACCGCAGCCATCAAGCGCCTGGCCAGGATCTCCTTGGTGAAGAAGCTCATGAAGAAGTGGTCTGTGACACAGAACCTGACCTTCCGAGAGCAGCTGGAAGCTGGGATCCGCTACTTTGACCTGCGCGTGTCTTCCAAACCTGGGGATGCTGACCAGGAGATCTACTTCATTCACGGACTTTTTGGCATCAAGGTCTGGGATGGGCTGATGGAGATTGACTCATTTCTTACCCAGCACCCCCAAGAGATTGTCTTCCTGGATTTCAACCACTTCTACGCCATGGATGAGGCCCACCACAGAGGCCTGGTTCTCCGGATCCAGGAGGCCTTTGGAAACAAGCTATGCTCTGTCTGCAGTGTGGAGAGCATGACACTGCGAGCCCTGTGGGAGAAGAAGTGCCAGGTGAGAGGAGACTGACCCACTCGCAAGGGCTAGAAGGCAGCTCACCCCAGGGCTCTTAGGCTAGAAGGCAAAGACTATTTGGAGTGTTAGACACACCGCACATCCTGGGTTCTCAGGTAGCTTCAGTCTCTAGGATATGCCCACTAGTTCCTGGGCACTGGTAAACTCGGATTAACACCTGCCAGATAGTTACAGTTGGTGGGGCAACCTGTTGGAGGTATTTGAATTGACTTTGAGTGGCCTGACCAGCCCAAGAAATTGGATCCCCTGGTGATTGCCTTTTTTTTTGGTCTGATCTCCCTTAGAATCCTTTTCCGGGCTCCTAGTTCCCCTCAGGGATAGGCAGGTCCATCCTGCCTTTAACTCAGTGTCAGATAATCCCTGCATTAGCTGACACGAGCTATCTGACAAAGGCAGGGAAGTGATTCATCTCATAGGTGTTAACATTTGAAAAGGCTTTTTTTTTTAATGTGACAGAGAGAAACACAGCCAGAGAAGGAACACATGCAGGGGAGTGAGAGAGGGAGAAGCAGGCTTCCTGCCAAGCAGGAAGCCCGACGTGGGGCTCTATCCCGGGTCTCCAGGATCATGACCTGAGCCGAAGGCAGTCGCCTAACCAACTGAGCCACCCAGGCGCCCGTGAAAAGGCTGTCTTAACAGATTTAGGGGCCTGGCCTGAGAGGCTGAAGGAGGAGCCCAACAAAGGGATCCAGGATGGAGAGAGCAGCCCCGGGTCCCTTAAGCTTCCAAGAGCCCCCAAACTGAGGCCTTGAGGGACATACCCAAGAAAAGGAATGTGGGCCTCAGATACATCCTGCTCTGATCCCACAGGATGAAAGACGACGGGGGTGGGGTGGGGGGGGACTTCGGAAAATGTCAGCCTCCAATTTAGATGCTTTTATATCACAAGAAAGCAAGCAAGTCCCTTTCATAATTGCTCACTTACTCATAGGTGCATTAACCAGAGCATCTTTAAAGAGGCAGCTATTTTTGAACTTGGGGAAGAGTTTTCAATTAAAAATCAAAGATTACTCACTTGCAAATTGCAAATATTCACTGAACAACAGGTGTGTGCCAAGCACCAGTCCAAGCACTTGGGATAAATTAGCAAATAAAATAAAGATCAAAGATCCTTGCCTTCATGGGGCTTTCACTCAGATGTAAGAAATAGATCATAAATAATTGCCATAATAAAAACATTACATAAAATGCTAGAAAGTGATGAGCGTGATGAAAACAGAAAGGTGAGGAGGGTTGGTCTCAGTTTTAAATGGGTTGATCAGGGTAGTCGAGGGAGTTAATCATGTGGCTATTGGGGGAAGAGCAGGGGAACCCCCAGTGCCTGGTTCTCTTTGAGGAGACGCAGGAACCATGGGGCTGGAGAACAGAGCAGCAGAAAGGGGCCAGAGATTAAGGCTTTCACTCTGAGCAAGGAAGGTTCTGGAAGGGTTCTGAGTACAGGGTGCTATATCCTGAATTACATTGTAATGAGATCTCTGTAGCTGGTATGAAGACAGAGGGGTTGGAGGGCAGGGAAAGCTAGGGAACCAGTGAGGAGCCCTGGTCGGAAACGTGCTCAAATTTGGAATCTATTTTTAAAAAAAAAAAAAAAAAAAGGTTTTTCAGAATGTAGAACCAATGGGATTTTTTTCCAGTGGATGGGATTCAGAGCACAAAAGAAACAGGATTCAGGGATGACTCCCAGGTTTGGCCTGAGGAACTGGAAACCCCAGGTGGTTTTGCACACCTCTAAAAGGGCTAATGCCTTTGATGCCCAGAGGCTAATGAGTTAGAGCTCAGGATCTATTACAATTTATCTAAGCCACTTATCCAAGGACTAAAACTTTGGAATGATGTTTTGCCAAATATCTATCATACCTTTGCCCCTAACCTGGGTTGTTATCTTTTCAGACTCACAAGTCTAATTTGGAGCCTTTTTTTTTTTTCTCAGCGGAGTCTCTTACAATATAAGATAATAGTAATAACTGGGTCACCTTACCTTTGTTGAGCCTTTACACTGTGTTAGGTACCTGGATTAGCACATTTAATCCTCTCCAGGACACTATGAGATAGGTGTTTTGGTACCCTCGTTTTATGGATGAGTAAATTGAGGCATGGAGAGACTAAGCAACTTGTGCAAGAGAACATTCCTAGTGAGTGGCAAGAACGGAGATTGAGTCATGGGCTGTTTGCTCCCCAGCGCTCACAGGGCTTCTGATGCTATCCCAGGGAGGTCCCCGCCTTTGGTGGTTTTCACTACTAGGATCATAGATTGTTATAATAAAAACCCCTTCTCCTTATTCATGAGTCCATATTATCAGATGGTTTCAGAGGTTTCACAGAATGATAAAGGGCTATAGGTCTGTAAGAGGGCTTTTGAATGTGGGATTCAGGTAAGGTTAAACCTCAGCACAGCTAAGTCTGACAATCAGATATCTGTTATAAATAAAGTTTTATAATTTTGCGCACAGATAGTGCCCTGAATGGGCTGCCATATTGCATACCAGATTGGTTGGAAGTCTGTGGGAGGAAGAGGTGTCTTCAGGAATAATGACAAGGGGGGACAGTGGATTTCTAGCAGCAGAGTGATGAGTTATCCTTGTTTTTAAGTATGGACTAATTTGTGTCTTCCAATTACAACTACTCCGAAAATTATGAAGGAAAGACTCTGTGATGACCTGTCAGAAAAAGGGAGAGTGTCATCCATTGGAATTCTAGGATCTCCCTGCTCTTCTTGCTTTTCCCAAGTTTTCCCTGCCATGTCTCTTCTTAAAAGCTAAAGGGAGATCTCATAGTCATCTGCTGGATAAATATAAATAAGTATTTATTATGTAATGAGCTGCCTTGCATGGAAACCTCCAGAGTATTTGATCACTACAATTTCATAGTGAGTAGTCTATACTACCATTCAGTCAAATTTCATTTATTCCACCTAACAATGACATCACAGCTCACTGATAGGTGTACATTGTGGCTGTGGGTTTTGAGGTACAATGAATTAAAAGATTTAATCTATGGTTTGGCAATATTTCGAAACCTAATGAGAAGGTGGGAGTCCATAACCCTCATAAAAGACACAACAACTGATATACAATTGCAGGGTAAAGCTGCCTCAAATGTACTATATGAAGAAAGGGGTTTATAAGCAATCAATTGAAAAAGAGTACCTAGCAGAAATCTCTAGTCTAGGAGGCTCCAGGAAAGGACCCATCAGAATAAGAGGAGGTCAGTCAAGGAATAAGTCTGAAAAGAAAGTAGACTTCAAATCTGAGTCTCCGGAGAAGAACTGAACATAAATTGCTGAGCTGGAGGGGAGAGTATTTCAGAGAAGCAGAGCAAGGCTGGGAGGCAGATGCAAAACGCAGGCCCCAGGGCAAGTTACTGTCCCTAGAATCCCACGGAATGGTGGTTGGTTTGCTGGACCAACGTCCTCCTCGTGTAAACACAAATCCTCCCTCGAACCCCTATGGTCAGACCACTCAGGGGCGGGAGGAAAGCCCAGAGCAGAGAACAGCACTGCCCCTGCTCAGGGGCCGGGCAGCTCTGACAATGGCCCGACAGGGAAGGATCACAGAGCCTCCCGCCTTGGCCACTGTCCATTTCACAGGACTGCTTGCCTCCCAGCTAGCCAGTTACACCACTGGCAGGGAATCCTCCCAATCTCCCTGACAATCTGCTTACCAGGAGCCTGTGATTAACCTCATTAACACGGGGGTTTAAAAACAAACAAACAAACAAAAACACACGGGTTTACCACAGGCGTCCTTAGCAGTCAGTCAGACATTACTCAACGCCATTAAAAACAAGAACAACAATTAGCCTGTTGGGTGCACCCAGCACCCTAGCTCTGGGCCCACAGGAGCAGTTAGTCACCTTTGTCACGAGCTCAGTGCACTGGAAACCGGACACATATTCCAAGTGTGTCTCTGCTTCTCCGGTGCCTGGGTCTCAGGACTGCAGTCCAGGGAGTGGAAACATGCTGGACAGTCCTCCAGGGAGAGATTACCAGTGCTTGGGAGCAGGGAAAATATACTACTAGAAACCCAAGCAGCAGAGCTCTGAATTGGGACAATCAAAATAGCAACTCCCCGTCCCTCAGCTACCTCTCAGAAACCAATTAATGCTGTGGATCTGGCTTGCTAATTATTTTTAAAATCACCACCGGCTCCGAGAGGTCCCACTGGAGATCCACTGCCTCCTGGAAGTCTGCCCTGCCTGGAGCAGTGCCTTCCTACCCCCTCCTGGGAAGGGTTATTTCATTCAGTCAGCCCCGTGATTGAACTCAGGGTACTCCCAGATGAGTGCAACGTGTTGGTCTCAACCCCAGGAGCGTCAGCTTCACGAGCATAGGAGTCATAGGCTGTAGGCAGCGCTTGCCGAAGGGCCCTCCATTTGGGGCTCAGAACCTCAAGGGGAGGGGCATGGGCAGGATTTAAGCCATCTGTGAACTCTGGATGGGAAAAATCTACATATTTATTCCCTCTCACCTCTAACTGAAAATTCATACACCCACTGATTATGAGTGCAGGCACTCAGCCACAATCCGTGACTTTGTCCCCATAGAAATCACAGGTATTTCCATATCACATTTCAGTTACTTGAAATATCATTTGTACTCATCATTAACTCAAATGATGGAACTTAGTAGACTTACAACAAAGTACTTTGATTTAATGTGTTTATTATGAAGCATGTACACTAATTTATTACAAGTTGATAATTTATCAATAGCTATATTTTGGTCTCACTGATTTTCTTTGTAATCCTATTTTATTTTTTATACATTCGTTTAAAATATGATCTGAGAAGGGGTTTGGGATTTTATCATACTTCCGGAGGTGTTTGTGACAAAAAGAATCTTCAGACATACACAAGTGCTAAAATCTTTGTTTACTGATGTCTCTAAATATTATATATATACATAAAATTCTTGAATTTCTACATGCTTATATTTGTTTGCCTTTATTCCTAGCAATCAGGGCAAAGCCAAGGAATTAATATTCAGCTTTTTGTGAATTGTTCTTCTTTTTCTGTTTCGAATATTTCAGGTTCTTATTTTCTATCACTGTCCGTTCTACAAGCAATACCCCTTCCTGTGGCCCGGAAAGAAGATCCCAGCGCCCTGGGCAAACACCACCAGTGTGCGCAAACTCATCCTCTTCTTGGAGACCACTCTGAGTGAGCGGGCCCCATGCGGCTCGTTCCATGTCTCTCAAGCCATTCTCACACCCAGAGTGAAAACCATCGCCCGAGGCCTGGTTGGTGGCCTCAAGAACACTCTGGTTCATAGGTAAGAATTCGCTTCTACCCTACAAGTAGGGTTCATTGTTGTTGTTTAAGATTTTTATGTATTTATCAGAGAGAGAGAGAGAGCACAAGCAGGGGGAGCCGCAGGCAGAGGGAGAAGCAGGCTCCCTGCTGAGCAGGAGCTCAGTGAGGGGCTCCATCCCAGGACCCTGGGATCATGACCTGAGCCAGAGGCAGATGCTTAACTGACTGAGCCACCCAGACATCCCTGTTTTTTGTTTATTTTAAAGAAAACTTGTCTTGATTCCCTTCTGAATAAAGAACAGTCAAATCATACAGTTGAAGATTTTTAGGGTAACAACAAAACGAAAAAACCAAAAACCTTATATTTGAAAAAGCTGTGCATTGGGGGTGGTTTGCATTAAACGTGGCCAAAGGCTTTGTAAATACTTTGTTAAAATAGTAAACGATAAATACTCTCTGAACTTTGATGCTAAGGCAAAGCACTTTAAGCCAATAGCAGTGTGTTCACTTCTGCTGTGTGATCACATCAGGTACTTGCCCTGCCCTTTGCAGCTGACCCAAGTACTCACTCATTCAAAAAGCGTTAAAGGAGAATGCGGCTGTGCTAGGTGCTAGGGATTCAGAGGTGGCTTCAAAGGTTTGTCCCTTCCGTAGGGACAGTGAGTCCTGAGAAGCAGTTTTGGATGGTCCCTGCAGCTCCGTCTTTTCAGATCCATCCCAGAACAGAATAGATTCTGACTGTACCATTAATCAGACGCTCCAGATGCTTTGTATTAGATGATGTTCTTTATCGTGGACAGCACAGATGATAGGTATCATCAAGAAAAACCCTGGCCCGGGTGGCCTGGGTGGCTCAGTCGTTAGGCGACTGCCTTCGGCTCAGGTTATGATCCTAGGGTCCTGGGGCCAAGCCCCACATCACGCTCCCTGCTTGGCAGGAAGCCTGCTTCTCCCTCTCTCACTCCCCCTGCTTGTGTTCCCTCTCTGGCTGTGTTTCTCTCTGTCAAATAAATAAAATCTTCAAAAAAAAAAAGGAAAAACCCTGGCTTGTACATGTATGTGTGTGTCCCTGTGGATTTGGATAAAGGGAATGTTATAAATACATTTGGAGAATAGGACATCCTCCCAATCCAAGCTGAGGAAGCAAATATGTTTGGGTAACAAGGGATATTTACAGGACTCACTTCAGTTTCTGAGTTCTGGGTCATAAGCACCAGCATTTAGGTAGTGAAAGATCCTTCTAAAAACCTGTCTCTGCCTTCTTGGTTCAGAGTGTGGATGGTATCACTCCAAATAATAGGGGTTCCTGGGGCAAGAGGTCAGAGAGCAAGAAGCACCTGAACTTTTGTTTCCTGGTGAAAACTGCTTCTCTTGGTGATAAACAAAATCAGATACCCTTACTATGTGGCTCTCCTAAGTTTTGACTGAATTACTCGTGAACTTGGGAAAGAGAATGTCATAAACTAATGCTGTATCTCTGAAGGATCCAGAATGACAGACTTTGTTTTATATGTTTGTTAACACACCATTTTCCTCATGCATTTGGTAAATTTGTAGATTAATATTATTCATTCACTCATTCAACAACAACAAAAAAGACTGAGTACTTAGGAGGAGCTAGGGCTAAAGATAAAAGGGAAACAATATAGTCTTTGTCCTCGTGGAATTTAAGTCAATCAGGAAAAATAAACATGTAAATTTCTATAAAGCAGAGATTTGTACTAATAAAGGAGAGAACATATTTAAAAATAAAGATAAGTTATATCCGTGTACTGTATTTAGAATATAAATTACCCTCCCACAGATAATTTCATTTGAGTCTTAAATTAAGCCAGCCTCCAGGTCTAGAGCACATTACTGTCCCCATTTCAAACACTCGTTTTTTTTTCCCCCCCTTAAGATTATTAATTCAGTTATTTGTCAGAGAGAGAGAGAGAAAGACAGAACAAGCAGGGGAAATGGCAGGCAGAGCAGGGCTCTGCGAAGCAGGGCTCCCAACTGAGCAATGAGCCCAGTGCAGGACTTGATCCCAGGACCCTGGGGTCATGACTTGAGCTGAAGGCAGATGCTTAGCAACGGAGCTACCAAGGTGTCCCTGCTGTCCCCATTTCAGATGGGACTCAGTAAGGCTAAGTGACCCAGACCCACATAGCTGGACTTCTGAGTGTTGTGCTGTTGCCCTTTTCCATACTCACCACTCACTTGAATATAGCCCCATATTTCATCGCTCTGCTCCTTTCTGCTCCGCGGGCCTACAGTTGTCTTACTAGTCCCAGAATCTGGTCAGCTTTTCCTGGTTACAGCTGTGAACCCACAAAGTAACAATGCCTTTCAGACCTGTAAATTCCTAGAACTTTCATCTGGCTGCAGGGGAATCCCAAAGCTCTTTCACTTAGTGATCATGAAGGCAGCATGTGCCCAAAGCTGGGGATCCTTGCATGCCAGAGACCTCGCTGGTGGGCATGCAGATATCTCAAGACTGGAAAACTACTTGGGCCTCTTCATTCTGCTGGACTCAAGAATATTACATGGATGCAGTAGCATGCATTCTTAGGCCTCCACATCCACTGAAGGAGGAAACAAAGTCAAGAGTTTGTTCCCAAGCACCAGCAGGACATATGGCTCTCATTTCCTCTGGGCTATACTTCCCCAGTATATAATTCCTCTGGGCTATACTTCCCCAGTATATAGTTCCTCTGGGCTATACCTCCCCAGTATATAGTTCCTCTGGGCTATACCTCCCCAGTATATAGTTCCTCTGGGCT